>JAUMGZ010002877.1:0-10461 GCA_032359645.1 Pododesmus macrochisma | reverse complement strand
GGTCCTCTCACCCATTGTATTGGTTTGACTGGTCCTCTCACCCATTGGATTGGTTTGACTGGTCCTCTCACCCATTGTATTGGTTTGACTGGTCCTCTCACCCATTGGATTGGTTTGACTGGTCCTCTCACCCATTGGATTGGTTTGACAGCACTTCTAAATGTCCGTCTCGGTCTGCACGTTCATTCTGGTGATGACTTTTTAATGCGTCAATTTTTATTTGTCAACATTGTTTGTTCTTATGATCCTATTTCTTCTTGTTTTGTTAGAAATCTTGCTATTATGTTACATGTGTCTTGTGTAAACGTATCAAGTTTCGTTGGTGTATTGATCGTACGCAGGTGTCAAAATAAAACCAATTATAAAATTAGATCGATAGCTTTTAAATGACGTTTTTATTAATAAAGACCGTTCAAATTTCATTAATACATACGACTTTGTTCTTTGTAATTGAAGAAACTCTATCTAAGTGAAATAATATCGCTTTTTGACAAGACCAATTTTATAGTTTGGTTTGGGTATGTTTTTGTCCTTTAATAACTTTGGGATTTTTACAACCCCCTTCCAACTGCCTTCGTAGCTTTGTTTTATCGGGGTTTTGTATATTCTAAATTCAATTTCCCCTTCGAGTCCGTTGTTGACGATTAAGTCGATGCTTAGCTTCGGGTCAAGAGTGAGGTTCACTCTTCCGTTTAGTTGGTTTGACGTCATTATGTAATGCCCGTCTCGGTTTGTTAGATCATTCTGTGGCGATTTTTGATTAAGCTATTGAATATTTGTCAATAACTTTTGTTCTGTTGACCAATTTAACATCAAACAAATGTTGTTTTGTTTTTATTTATAAGCATAACAAATGACCATTTTTCTATGTCTGCTACAGCCAGGCGTAGCGTTTATAACCTTACACCATATTTCACTCGAGTGTGGAGCTGAATATTTTCATCATTTCTCATCTTCTAATAAACATTAGAAAGCACACATATCAGTGTTAATGACAATGTTAATGACAGGTCTTTGGTGTAATCTACAATGTCTAGCTACAGTTAACAGCAGTTTGATAGCATTGTAATACATTTATATAGATGCAGTAAATATTTAATTGAGTCGGCGTCTGTCGCAGATCATAACTAAATTTTAACGTCATCTTTCAGATAAAGGTTTTAGTTAATACCATCCAGTGATCCCCTCATGACAATAGCAGCGTTTCCGGTGAGGTTGACCCTGTTGTCGTCCCTGACCTCAACTGTCACGTCACCACCACGTGACGAGCATTGTCGTGCTGTAAGTAAAAGTATAGAAAAACCAGATATAGCACAATCCCATTATAAATCCTCTATTCTAGTGCGAATTGTAGATATTCAAACATTTCTCTCACCTTTCAGAAAAACAATCTAGTTTTAAGTGTACTATTTTGTCTACATACGAAGTAAAATCTTAAAAAATACATTGTAAAATGTCAATATTCGCCAATAGTTTTCTTGCTTATAACCTACCAAACATAATTTTCTTTTCGAGGACTTTCGACCAATATCCGGCCAACACTGTGTGAGCTGATCCTGAAAAATGAAGAAAAAAAATTCAAATTCAATAAAAAAAGTTCTAATAAAAAAAACTGAGAACAACGCTTATCTTAAAAAAAATTTAAATCTTGAAAATGTTAGACCTTTTTTATTGTTTCCAGAAAACATAAAAGAAGGTACCCTGGGATTGGGTCGTGGTTGACTCTTTAACATGAAAATGGCTTGTAGATAACTTTTTATAGAAGTTAGGTTTATGTAGAATTTGTTATTAAGTATTATACATAAGTAAATTTTACAATATTGCATTATCTATCTAGATTCACAATTTGGTATAAACTGGTGGTAATTACCGAGTTAATAACGTGCTTTAAACAAATTTGACCCTTTTTGATAATCATGATTTTTATCAACAAAAAGCAATTATAACGATTATCTGTAATCCCAAAGAGTGTATCAACATCTTTATATGCACACATGGATATTAAGTTGCATCAACAACTTTAAATATGTTCACGTTGCAATCTTCATGCGATGAAGTTTCATTTGGAGAAGGACCAACTATAGGTCTTAGATTGAAAACTCTAGATTAATTTTACCACGGTTTATAAGGTATTGCGTAACAGATAGAATATTTTAGAAAATCTTAAATAAAATGACAGGAATTTTGTTCCTGATATAACGAAGTTGCTGCTTCAAGAATCAAACTATTCGCATTAAAAAAAATTTGTCAAACTTATGAAAAAAACATTCACAATATGAAACGAATATTGAAAAACTCAATATAATTGCCATGCTCAATTCAATAGCAATAATCAACTTTCAAAACGCTGAGAAGCTATTGTGGAAATTAATGTTATCTTTAGTCCGTTCACTTTCCACAAGATGAAATAAAGAGTACAACAATTTAAACATTGGAATATGTGATTTCAGATATGATTAATTTTCATATAAGTTTAAACAGAAATCTTGAAATTTAAAACGAAACCATTGCTATTTAGTAACAGCAACATATATTGTAAGTACAGCATATCTCGTCACATTGTTTCCTAGGTGTAAGTATGAGTATGTATTACAGTGGAGTATCTTTACACACAAGGAGATAGGTTTAGATCAAATTGACCAAATGACTACAATTTTGATTCATTGCAATAGCAATTCTTTACAATGACAAAAATTCAATTATAAACACGGTCGTTGTAAAGGGACTCCACTGTACTAATCATTAATAGTCACCCGTATTCAATATTGGAATGCAATATATAACATCATGACCGGACCACAATGACTGGTGGCCATGCGAAATACAAGAAGTCGCTGTTTTTTGTTTTGTCTTTTTTCACATCTGGTTGACATCACATTTAGTTTGACAAGTGATTTGGCTGAATGTTTAAAATGCATTCAATGAAAACATCCGTGATTTATAGGCGTAGCATCATCATAAACCGCGATGAAAAGAGAGTAATTAGGATATGCTCTCACATCAGCAGTTTGAGAATCGTTAGTACTAACCATACTGTGTGTAAACATGTAATAGAATTTAATTGATAGAACTTGACTTTTAAACTTTTGTATAATTGTATATTAGTTTAATTAGATTTTTTTTCAATTCTAAAGCTCATGTTAATACAACATTGGCAACACAAAGTCTCATCACAAGTTATTCTAAAATTCCTATAATTACCTGTTACTGGGTCCTCTGGTATGCCGTTCCATGGTGCAAAATATCGTGACAAGAAGTCATAGGTCTTTCTTTTCTTCCCACCACCGTTTACATCACTTCCGGGGCCTACATCACTTCCGGGGCCTTTTAATGTAACAATTACTCCCTTTATTCTTCCTGAGGACTCAACGGACTGAAAACTTGATATTTCTGGTTTTAAACTTTCTAGATCTTCTCTGTCCACAAAAACATAAGCAAACATATAACTCGTAACAAAAACTTAAGTAGGAGTCGATTTTGGTATAAAAAACCCAACATTATTGGATATGGTTGGCGTGGGTTCGAGGCACAGACACTTGTTTCAATCAACAACCCCTCCCGACATTGCCCAGGGTCGACCACACATCCTTTACAGAAATGTGCTTAACTCAATTTTCAAAATTTTTGTACGCCAACTTCCTGTCAGATATCAATCTCACTTAGCCAAATCAGCAGAAACCTATATATCATTTGAAACCGGAATACCTATGCTTCACAATCATGTATATACCATTCCTACCAAAGTCATCAATTAACAGCGTAACAGCTCTTCGAAATGTACAGATAATAATTCCAGGGTCGGATTGACAATGGTCATCTCGAAGTGAATACAAAATAAATAAAAAAGGCACACAAAAATATGGTACATGTATTTGTCTTATTTATTTACAATATTTTTTTTATATATGCTTTGGTGCACACACATATATATATATATATATATATATTTTACTCCAACAGAAACGAAGTTTGTAGCATTGTTTTTCGTCTAGATCGCAACATACAGATATAGAACAACCAAAAATAGCTTTCAGTTTCCCGTTTTATTTTAGCGCTTGGGCTCAACCAATTTAATTCACTCCGAAACGACCATTGCTAATCCGACCCTGGAATTAAAATCTGTATATTTCGAAGAGCCATTACGCTGTTAATTGATTACTTTGGTAGGAATGATATACATGTATAGGTATCTGTTGATTTAGCTAAGTGAGACTGATATCTGACAAGAAATTGAGTTGGCGAACAAAAATTTTGAAAATTGTGTTAAGCACCTTTCTGTATAGGACACGTTGTCGACCCTGGGCAATGTCGGGGAGGGTTTATTGATTGAAACAAGTGCATGTGTTCGAGGCTATATTTATTTAACTATATTGATGACCACCATAAACTATCAAACACCTATTTTTAACCAACTCTACCGGTACTTAACCTGTTCAAATCCGGATATGGCTGTTTTACGGGCGTCTTTTCTACAGTTATACAGAATGAAGTATTTCCAATTTTGCTAAAACCCCGAAAGGATTCAATCAGACACCTACATAAGCCCGATAAACGCTGAAACAGCCCAGCAAATATTCTACTTTTACAAACTTGATGTATTATCATTGTTTGGAGGTAATATTTAGGTTTAGCATCTCTTGCAACACTTGTGAAGGTCGTGTCGACATAAGATGAATACCAAATAAGTTCAAGATATCACACTTTAGCTTATATAAAGTAGTTTTAAAAAGGCCTTTTGTTTTAGTTGGTACAGGAAAGGCACATAACTTACCTTGTTTTCGAATCAACTAATCGTACAAGTAATTTCTTTGTAGAACTTGAATAATTTACAGATTCTATCCAATCGGGAGCTACAACCAACTAAAACATCAACAAAATTAACAATTACAATTAATATGAGATCAGCACACAAAACACTAACCTTTATCTGACTTGCAAATATATCTTGATTGAACCTTTTCATATTTTGTCATTAAAAATTAGCCCAATAACTAAAATCGATGTAAAACACATTTGAAGAAAATATGTAAGTTTTATTCACTCACATTTTTTTTTTAATTACACGTACAGGCAAATTAACGTTGACATGTTCATTAATATGTTGTAACACAGTTTCAAGTAGATATATCTATTGCTAATTCAAGTTTAACGGTTGTCACATTACAGTTTTTCATGGAATTGATATACGTGCATGTGTGATACCTTAAGTAGTTTTTCATTATTGTCAGCATTCTGAAATCAAAAATGGTAGAATAATTTAAAATTGTGTTACGTGTAATACTATTCACTGTTAAAAATATGAAGGTGCCATAAAACATGAACTTGTCATTTATTAAAGCTTTTAATTTACATTAATACATATTAAATGTACGTTTTGTTTGATGGTTCATGAAAATAATACAAAAATGCAATCTGAAACATACCTCCAATAAATAAGCATTTTTTTTTAAGAAAGAGCCAATAATCTGTGTGAGACACCCTTGCCCCGAATTTCAGTTCTAGCTTCGGATCAGTTGTCATTAATGGACGCTTTATACCCCAGTCATATTATCACGTTTTGGCCGCGCCGTTGAGCCCCGTTTCTGACCCCACGATTTGCAAATTTCGGCTGCCACGCTGTAGTCTCGCTGTCGTCACATTGTGCCTTGTTGTTCCACGTTTGATCACGTTGTGGCCAAACGTATGACTATGACTGGTGCATTATTAAAAATAAATTTAGAATAAACAAGAACTCGGTAAATCAAAGCTACAAAGCCAAAGAAGAGAGGGGGGGGGTTAAAAATCACGATGGTGGTGGTGGACAAAAACCACATCCCAACAATAGTAGACAAGAATAACATGTCATATATGACGTACCTCGGGGGCAGGTGTGTTCAGTGGAAAGTCCATAGTGATGCCGTCTGGATGTCGTCTGGTGATTAAATCCCCACTCGCAGTTTCAAAAGTTATGGAATCTGATTTATTATCTACAATTTAAATAATAGGGTCTGAGTGGTTATTTTAAATCAATTAAATCATATCAACCTGGTTATCTACAGTAAAACTAGAAGAGTGACTTACGTGTTATAAGGTCGATACCCCGCGTGACGGCATGTTTCACAGCAAATCGGAGGTAATTGCAGTTATGTGAGATTTTCTTATTGCCAATGAAAATAATGAAAATATTATGGACCATGCATGCATCCAACCTTAGGAATAGTATCGGCATCTTATTATGGTATAGAGGTTGGAGTGCCTCGTTGAACTGAAAGATAGGCTGGCCGGAGCTTATGTTCCTGGTATGGTCACCAAAGTCAGACAGGTTGAATGGTAGATGCCAGACAAAGATGGGCACGTCCTTTGGAGAGACCGCTAAACTTAGGGTCCCATAGACAAATGTATTTAGCCCCCTGGCACGATAAAGAACCCATGCAAAGTTCGATATAAGAGTAGGCGAACACACCAAGAATTCCTTCTTTCTGCGCTATCCCTTTAACGTTGATTTACCATTCCTGACGCCGCTTCTCGTCCTTTTATATAGCTTGATTTTCTCCTTTGGCCTTTTGTCATGATATCGGTGAAATATTATGTAAGTGACGATAAACCCTAATTAAACAAGGAAAGAAACAACCCCTGCATAGTTTGAGAATGGACACTGAAAGACTGATTTCAAATGCAAGAATTGTTCATTTTGTAGTAATGTTACGTATTCTGAATAATAAACGGTCCCGGTATTAATAACCAGTCGTTGACCTATCTTCAAACAGAGGCTCTTACTTTCGCTTCTTCACGATCACCGGAAGAGGCCTTCTACTTGGAGATTGTCGCTCTTTCTTTCGTACTTGGACCTCGGAAACGACGAACAATTTTCAGGATTGTAGCCTTAACTTTAACAGCCAAGTTATCTGAAGAACATGCTTTTCGTGAGTAGATCTATTCCGTAATCGGTAAATGGCCGTTAAACGTCGGAAACGATTGAGAAAAGTTGTCATTTAGGACCAAAGGGATCAATTTTTCCTTAATACATTGTAATGATGGAAATTCATTTTAATGTTGGGTGCGAATTTTGAGTAGTTCAATTGAAACTAGCTTCTGTGGAAGCTCTCCGGTGTTATTTTCAAAACGGATATTTCATACCGCACGGAGAGCTTCTGACTTTTCCCTATATAAACACATCTGAAAATCAACCAGGAAAGGCTGGGACATTACCTCACTTCAGCGACAGAAAGTGGATTGCTCTGGACATAAACATGAAGATACCTACCTGGGCTTAAAAACAGAGTAAAATTCCAACTATTTTGCCGCTTCACTTTGTAAATTAATCCATGTTTTAGAAAATTAAGCGACTTTTGAACATTCTACACTTTTTCTGCATTCCGCCATTGTAATAGTCTGGTGCCGTGATCCCTCGGCATTTAGTTATCGGGGATTAATTGATTAACACAAGTTATATGTAAACCGCTTCCCGATTCTTACGATCGTCATAATAGTACTGGAAACCATTTACCGTAAATAAAGTATAATTATGGAAACTTACCGCATACAAAGAAAAGTACTGCAGCCGATGCTATTGTAGCATGTCCACAAAGATTGACTTCATTCGTCGGTGTGAACCATCTCAATTTAAAGCGATTACCTATTTTTAAACACATGAACACAAAGAGATCTTAGATAAATATAACAACTGTACGAAAATACCAGAGTTACATTTCAAATCAACACCAACGCAAACAAACGGACTTAGAACCATACTGACCCATACACTGGCCAAGATTAACTAAAAGTTTAACAAACTGTTCTTTTTAGTCAATCTGTGTTATATCTAAAACCAGTTATTTGAAGTTCGTAATAAATTTAAGAAACTTGTAGCATTTTTATTGTTAACTTCTTTCCTATTTTGAATGATACGTAAGTTAGTAGTGTAAATAGTCATCATAATTACTAAACAAAGACCAAAGATCAAACAATAACTAAAGGTAGAACACTGGCTGTAGACTAAATCTTAAATTTGTGATTAAAGGGGTGTAACTCTAACTTTATTTGTTTACCTGAACTGAAGTCTCCCGTCTCGTCCAGCAACTGTATGTAAGCAGTCTCTGATAAATTCATTTCCACAGCTATCGTCTGCATTGTTGATGCTGTTAATTCCTTAAAATGAGAACCAAAAAAATCTAAAATATTTACGGTAATTCTGTACTTCTCGCGTAACTCTGTGCCCTCAATTGTTGTCTATTTATACATGTATTTTGAAGTGAAACTATAAAATCTCTATTAATCGTATATTTACTTGTTTAACTAAGCATACAGCTGCAGGGTTGCCTCGGAAAGGTGCGTCCGTAAATGCATCTACGATGTACAACGGGAGGGCCATTTATAACAAATAAGTATCATAACATCCAAATAACAACACGTTTTAATTAGGTATACACAATAAAAAAAACAATACGAAAACCGGAACGAGGAGCCCTATCGACATTACAGTGACGACCGTAACTTATATGTGTAAAGCCATCAGCATTGTATTTTCAAACTATAAAAATATAGAAATAAATTGATAAATATTTTACATTGAAAGGTTAATAATTAGTTCTTAGAAAATTTAGAGATATTTGCTTTATTTTGGCTAAGCTACTGCAGTAGGGGTACATATTTGGTGTAGCCACAGGTTAATAGTGGTTCTACTCTCTCTCTTACATGCTCTCAAAACCTTCAAAACTTAGTGTAGAAAGACCTATGACATCTTCCGTTTGCAACGTCCACAGAAAGTAGTACCATTTCTCTTTTTAAAAAACTGAAAGGTTGTACATTTTGTGATTATTTTGTGTTTCTTGTGTCATGTTTTTTTCGTTTTGCTTCTTTATCTTCTGTCTTTGTTGTTGATAATTGCGTTATTCATTGCATTTCAATATGTGGCTTTTGAATAAAAACAACGGTTGGTAGGTCTGTCACTAATGTAAACAACTATAGACTTTGATAGCAGTGATTGACTAAAAAGCGCTTAGTTAATTAAATAAATCGTCGTCTAAATAATTAATTTTTGTTTTGGTATAGGAATCATAATTATTGTCATTTATTTATATGGTAAGTAAAAAATTCCTACGAACACTTCGGTTCGAGTTTAGGTCTTCGGCAGGGGGGTCGATATAGTGCTGAGCCACGAGATGCTCAACTGCTGTGTGCTGTCAAATGAGATATAAGCTCTATATATATAACTCAGCATAACCCGGACTAGCTATAGGACAAGGTTTGAGTTGTACATTCAACTTTACCATGCGTGATTTTACATCTCGTGGGGGTTCCATGATTGTTGATAGGACATACCTATGTATGTATATATGTCTATCACGACTGTCCACACTTTTATTAAAACCACTCGTGCACAGAAAAATACATGCAGAATTTAGACTCGAGTGTCGCGCAGAACGTGGTCAACATTTCTTATTCAGTGATCAAAAAGGCTATTAAATTGAGCTAACTATAAAATCAAATCGCGAAAGGGCAAGTTAAGTATAAAGCTATTCACGTAATTTTCAGTTGTGTTAACCTTAAATTCATAAATTGCCACTTGTATCGTAAACAACATGCACTTTCTAGTGTTCTATAAATATATTGTACACACGTGACTGGAGGCTTCTGATTTTAAATAAATGACCTACTATTTGACATGCCATCTAATATTGAAATAGTTTATATTGAGTTTGACACGCGTAACGTCTCCAAAACTAAGCTGTCAATCACAAAACCAAAGCGTAACATGAATGAAATGCTGAAGTTAAGATTGTCAACGAAATTAGTAACACGATTAACCGAAACGAACCGGAACTACGTACGTGCACAAGCGACCCGATCGAGTTTTATTTACTGTTGGATTCAAATCAACGGGTTTATAAGCGAGTGAAGTTTTTCACGAGATTATTCAATCCCTTCCTCGAACCTACCGCGGATTATATTTAGACTAGCATGGACCAGCTGATATTCGCCATGCAGGCATGAAATAGTTTAAAAGTTGACTTGATTATTTGCCCGTACAATTTCCCGTAACTAAATTGACTAAAATGTTCTATTCTGAGCGATATCGGTGGTAGCGTTTTAGTAAAATGTGTGTTTTGACATACAATGTATATTAAATAACATGTTTCATTTAGTTTTGTTCATTTTAAATCATGCAACTCTTGATTTCTGACGATTTATTGATCAGGGTTTTTAACAACATGGATGACATTCTTAAGCTTATAGTCGTACACATTAACACTTTTAGTACGTTAAAATTAGGTCCTCTTTTCGCTCCCGATAAGCGCTCAGCATTTCTTGGTAGAAGAGGACTGGTTGGCTGGATGTAAAGATGATGTGAACGAGTAAAGTGTCATCAATGTGTCTGAGGCGTTATCTTTCGGTGAGACAGCATTATAAAGTCACCACCAGTTTGCACTGTCACAAGCAGACACTGTCTACATATAACCTAGACAACACGAGTTGAAGGGA
>JAUMGZ010002866.1:0-10461 GCA_032359645.1 Pododesmus macrochisma | reverse complement strand
GCGACGGGGTAATTCACACAGAGTTTTGGTTCCTTCCTCTTATAAATATCACATTTATCGGAGGCATGATTCAGGTTACATTTTTTGTATATCTATTATTTATTAAGTTATTTGAAAGTGCATACTTAATGATTTTAATACGATATCAGTATCAATTTTCTCAGTTTTTTAAAGTAGTAAATTAAAAAAAAAACATGTTAACTGCTACACCGGTTTCATCCGCCGCGATGCTTTCGTGTCATTCTATGTTGTTTTATATTAAAGACTTGTGGCGTTTTCCTTGGTCGTCAGTTCCTCTAATTCAGATGACATTATTCACATGTGTTTGATAAACACCTAAATATTAAAACAAGCAGATGGCTATTAAGAAAACTTATAAATACAGTACTTTGTGTTTGTAAATTTGTAGTCTATCATTACATTAAAGTACATTGATACTTAGATACAAGTTGTAACTATCAGCTTTGTTCTTAGTATGCGTGCGAGGATGTTGTCTCGTATCCGTTTCAAATGTTGTTGTATTTCTGCATTAACATAATGTATTGCATGTCATCAATCACAATGTCACGTTTTCTTTAGATTGAAATATTGAATCATTTGTATTGATACGACGATGTAAACTGTTTGCAGATAGAATAATCTGTATTGGGGGGTCAAGTATAATATACAGCCACGACAATATTGTACGTTAACAGATAGACGATGGAAATGATGGAATTCGAGTATTTTGCTGTTATTTGTACAGGTATTATTAACCCCCTGGCACGATAAAGATTCCCATGCAACGTTCGATAGAAGAGTAGGCGAAAACGCCGTTGCATTGGCGCATCCTTCTTTCCCTATCTCTATTGCTTTCAGTTCCCGTTCTTATCACCGCTTCTCTTCCTTTTCTATTGTTTGGTTTTTCTCCTTTGGTTTTTTATCACGATATCGGTGACATACTCTGGTAGAGACGTCAAGCTCAAAATTAAACAAACAAACAAACAAAACGATGGAATCAATTTAAAATACAAACACTAATTTTTGTCAGCGGAGAACATCGGCAAAGTAAGACATTTCAGACCAAGAAACAATAAGTATTACAGGTTTGGTTGCTGTTGTAAATTAAAAAGTGAACGGTTAGCGTTTAACGGTATGCGTTTTTTGGCTCAGAAACTATTAGTTTTTGTTTTAAAGGTTTAGAGTTTTCGATTTGAGATTAACGGTTTTAGGTTTGTTGTTTTCGGCCTGGGGTGAACGTTAACGGCTATCAATTCATTCTTCCTTTGAGGTTAATAATAATCGATGATCGAATCCTAGCTGCAGCGCTTTGAACAGGATTGGTAATGTGTAAATGCTTTCACAGTGAAATAAAGGAACTCTTCTGGTTTATCTATACTGTATTGTTAACGCTTGTTAAAACGTGTTTCAAATGAGTTTTAACATAACCTGGAATATGTAATCTGAAAGAATTAGAGTTATCTCGCTTTGTGCGTGTTTGTAACTACCTCTTCCGTTCGAATCAAGATTGATGTAAAACGTGTTTTTTTGTCTGGGTTGTATTTTAATTTTACCCAGGTTTACATATTTTAATCTTGTCATGCCTGTTTTAAAGGACTTGTTGTCAACTAGTTATTTGCGGTAATCTTTGTTAGCGTTCTTTTATCCCGACTTTTCACGTTTACAAATTATTCAGGCTGCTGTTTTACAGTCATTATTGAACATGGCGGCATTAATTTTGGAGATCAGGGTCTCCGAAGGGTGATTTTTGTAATTTGAAGTACAGTGTATAATAATTTTGCGTTCTTTATTAATTAATTTAAAATGTGTTTTGGTCAATTTAAAATTCTTGAGATGAACGAAATTGTTGTCTGTTCACTGTTTTATATAAATTATACTTTATGAATATTTTACTGCAGAAGTTCAAGAATACTTTACAGCCCAGGTAACAATATACATCTTGTGTCTTGTGGGTTCAGTAAGTATTGAAATAGTTATTTATAGTTTGTATATATTGTTGAATGAATCTGATTCAGTTTCTCATACGAATTTAAGCTATTAACAGTGATGTCTTAATGTGAATAATTTATACTGTGTTACGATAAGATCGCATCTAGATCATACATTTGATTGGTTCCATTTGCAAAGGAGAAGCCATTAGTTAATTGAATTAATTTTAGAATACCCCTTTGTTAAATTAGGAATTGCCATGCCGCGGACAAAAAAGAGAAAGGCTGAGGCAGTGATAGTCCCAACAGTGATTCAGCTGTCGCCTGAGGTCCTCTGCAACTCTATGCCCCCCTATACATATTAAGGCTGAGACAGCAGGTATAACTACAGGCTCCCCAAAGATGGTCGGCAGCATTTTTCGTTTGGGTCCAACATAACAGGCCATTTGAAGCAGAAGATAATTTCTGGTCAATTTGTTGATTTAGCATTCCTTTAACCCTCTACGTCTGCCAATTAAGGAGGGCAGAAAGTTGAGCTATACTCGTTTTCTTTCAGATTCTCCGGCTCTAAAAATGGCGATTCTAAATAAATGCATGCAATACTGTGTTCATACGTACTTTAAAATGTTGCAAATTTTCTCAGGCTTCAAATATGTTTCGGGTTTTTTCACTGCGTGTCCTAGTTTTAATTCAGTGAAGAACAGTACATTTTTACGTCTAAATATCATGTAAAAATGACCTTCAATGACCAGGGAACAGTCATTAACAGGAAGCGGAAGATAAATTAGGAAGCCCTCTTGACTGTACGTAACTTTACTACAGCGCACAATAGACCCGGGTTATGCATCTTTTTTTTGTCGCGCGCACTTATATTTAATGTGTGCTCCCTAGACAACTGGGTCAACTGAACAGCTGTTTCTATTGCATAGGAATTTCCATAGCCTGATCTTCGACCCTGAGTTTTGGAACCAATGACATGAATATGGTTTGTGATACATTATTTGGTTTTATTTTTCACTATCAATAATATATATTAGAAGATTTATCGGCAGATGCGTTTTTACTTTACATATCTGTCTGTCTTGACCTCCTGAAATACATGCGCACAATTAGGCTTGGGGCGGCAAGGTCTTCCGGCTGGGTGTTTTATGATTAACAGTGCCTTGCTTGGGAAAATGGATATAAAATCTGCCTTCCAGCTTTTACCCAATAATCCCAGTGATATTTATCTTTTGGGTTTTAAGTTTCAGGACAAATTTTTACATACAAAAATGTTTGCCTATGGGCTGTTCCATTTCTTGCAATTTATTTTGAATAATTTTTATCTTTCTTACATTGGATGGTAGAACAGAAATGTCTTTTAAATACACTGAGTCACAATTTGTTGACTTTATTTTCGCGGGCAAAAAGATAAAAGCGATTGCTTATGTTTAAAGTCTTGTTTTCATAATGTTTGTGTTGAACTCGGTGTCCCCATAGCAGTTGATAAAACTGTAGGTCCTGTTACAACACCGGTGTTCTTAGGTTTGGAAATTGACACGGTTGAGATGGTTGTTAGAATACCACAGGTAAAACGTCATGAGCTCTACGTTCTTTTGTCACATTATCAAGGTTGTCACAAAATAACGTTGAAAAGATTTAAGGTCTTCAGTTGGGAAACTAAGTTTTTTTCTGTAAAGCTATTCGTCCTGGGCGTGCATTTCTGAGGAGATTGTATGACGCCACAGTTTTCCGGGGAGGCTTATTTTCAGGAATACTCAAGGGTGGAAAATGGTGTATTACAATTGTATACGGATAGTGCAGGTTCTTCAGATTAAGGTTGTGGGACATATTTTTCGGGGAATTTGGCATACTTTTTTGGTTGGTCAGAATCTTGGTAAGGTACTGATATCTAAAAAGACATTACAATTTTGGAATTGATACCCATAATTATGGCATTGATTTTGAAGGCCCCATCTTTGGCCAACAAACAGCTGAAATTTAATACTGATAAGAAAGCCGTTGTATTTATTTTTAATTCACAAACGTCCTCATCAAAGCGAATTATGGTACTTGTTAAGGAAATCATTTAAAGGTAGTTCATATTTCGGGTGTTAATACATTTGTGATTATATTTCCCGGAAAAAGTGGAGTCGTCTTAAGGAGTTGGTTCCAGATGTTCTCCCCCTTCTCCAGAGGTCCTTCCAGAGCAATTTCTTCACTTGATCTCCAATCTGAGGCTGACAGATTTTAAAATGCATCACTTTTCACCTAAACACATGCTGCTTACAACACTGGTTTTAGGTCGTTTGAAAAATTTCGTGATGAAATGAATTTTCCCCAATCTTGGCCTCCTGAATGTTTGCATCTCTCTCTTTTTATTGCTTATTTGTCCTTACAAGATAAATCCCCGGCCACAGCAGGATTATATATTTCAGCCATCAGCTTTAACTGTAAGGTTAAATGTGTGGTTGACACAACAAAGCACTTTATTATTTCATAAAAGATTGATGGTTTGAATCATTTAAAGCACCACTCGGATTCTCGCCTCCCATGACTCCTGGCCTGTTAGAAAAAATAGTGTCTCTTTTAAATATAGTCTGTTCTAGTAGATATGAAGCAAAATTGTTTTCCATGGGTTATGTGCTAGCTTTTTCAGCTTTTCGTCGCGTTGGCGAGTTGACAGCTACCCAGGTAACAGACTCGCAACATACGCTTCAAATGATGTCACTATTTCAGAGGGTGGGTCTTGTTTGTGTTTAACAATTCGCTTTTCAAATACTGACCAGTTGGTGTTGGTACCACTTTGGTAATACCCCAGTCAGGTACTTCCCTGTGTCCCGTTAGAACCATTTCAAAATTATAGCAGTTCGATCTAAAGAGGCAGGACCTTTTCTGTGTCATTTTGACGGCAAACCAGTTACTCGTTACCAATTTTCTGATGTATTGCAAACATCCCTGAAATTGTTGCAAGTCAGTGGTTCAAAATTTAAAACAAACTCTTTTCGCATTGTGGCAGTAACTGCTGCCGCAGCAGCAGGTTATTCTGAAGAACAGATCAGGCGTGCGGGGAGGTGGAAATCCGAATGTTTTAGATCTTATGTTAGATTAATGCACCTAAGATTCTAATAATCTACACATTGCTGTATTTTAAACATTCTGCTGGTACTAATTTCACTGCTAAATTTTCAGATAACATTTCTGTTTTGTGTACCGGCTCATCCATAGTGAAACATGCATTTGTGGCTTCTTTGATTCGTCCAGGTAGCCCATCTCTTGGCCTTCATCGGATTAAGGTAACAATTTGGAGGCAAGGATATGGGGGCTTGCTTCTATTAAAAATCAAAAGAGGTTCCGAGTTTTTCTCAAAGGTCGGTCCATTCCCTGATGTCATCCTAATCTATTGTGGGGCAAATGACATTGGGAGAATGCCAGTTAGGGATCTGTACCGTAGGGCTAAGTCAATGTTAGAACAAATACATGTTGAAGTTCCTTCTGCTCAGTTAATCTTGTCTTAACTGCTGCCACGCTTAGAATGGCGTCATTCAGATAACCTGGAAGTTATGGAGCGGTGTAAGTATCGTTTAAAAAGTGTGTGCGCAAAAAAAATCCTTAACATGGGAGGAGGCTACATCAGGTACCCAGACATATCTCGGCACCATCCTGAATTGTTTCGCGATAAGGTGTATTAAACCGACAAAGGGCAAGATAATTTTCTGAATGGCCTTCACAACAAGGGGGTCTTGAATTCATTCTTAGTGGGACAGGTGGGTCGTTATTGCCTCAGCGATATGTGGTTTAGAGTGGTCACGACGGGATGGGGGGGGGGGGGGGGGGGCTCTTTTTATTACCCGCTACCCCACTGTGTGGCGTTGGCCTTTGTATGTATTTAGGTAGCATTACATTCTCCGGCCATTTGGCGTTGCGCGGCAAAGAACTGATCAATATGTGTTTCAACGGTTGAATTTCTATAGCTTGAGAATTTGGTCCACATTTGTGTTGGGTTGTCAATTGCGATAACCGTATAAATTTGTGTTGGGTTGTCAGTTGCTTTAAACGTTTACAATTTGTGTTGGGTTGTCAGTTGCGATAACCGTTTAAATTTGTGTTGGGTTGTCAGTTGCGATAACCGTTTACATTTGTGTTGGGTTGTCGATTGCGATAACCGTGTTGAATGATGAACATTTGTTAAACAATAATTTGTTGAAAGTGAACCTAATTGATGGTTTGCTTATTGAATTGATTTGATGGAATTATTTATTAACTTGAAAGTAACAAATATGTTTTCAATTAAATATAATTAGCCGTGACAACTTGCGCCAAACAATTTCATTAAACTAAAAATTAGAAACATTTCTTTGTTGTGTTTATTCTTTTCCGATATAAATTGATTAACGAGATCAATATGCACATTACAAAAAAGGATGAGTAGAATCGTTAGAACGAAAGACATTGACATTGCAACAAGTGCCGCATCAAACAATACTTGATATCGCGACATACATAGAGTTGCGTCTCTTGCGTAATTCGACTGCACTTGGCATAAATTATTCACGTCTCGTGAGTATTCCGGGGTAAACAAATCGCAGTGTATGTTGTGTTTTTGTTCACGGCTTATTCGGACAGTTGGTATCTGTACATCAGTCCGGACGGTCGATAAAAATAGTTCAATTTAGTAAGAATGAAAGGCCATTCACCGCGTGAGTCGCATCAACCATAAGTGCTTAACGTGTTAATATAAAGGAACACGCCAACAAACATCAAAGAACAATTAAAACACAAAAAGTTATATCGCCAGAACTTTCGAGACTGGCTGTTGTGTTATATTGTAACTAAACCTTAATTTGGACATATCCTCATATCACACACATATAGGATATTTTCTGTTCTTATACATATTATCGTACCTTTTGTATTCCAGACTTTTGCAAGTGTGTAGCTTTGAGTACAAAATCTGAAACATGCCTCCGATAAATATGATATTTATAAGAGGAAAGAGAAAAAATCTTGGTGAGACACATCCATCCCGAACCCTGGATATTGTTTGAAGCAGCCGTTATTAATGGACGCTATAGAAAAAATAATTTAAAATAAACAAGACGTCGGGTAATCAAAGTTACAGAGCAAAAGGGATCTAGATGGTAATGATGCACAAAAACTTGACCCCAACAATAACACAAAAATAAAATAGTAAATCGAAAAACCAAAACGATATTCTAAGGCCGTAAGTCTATGGACATTGGCAAACAATAAGAAAATGTTGAACGCACACAGAAAAATTAACCAAATATACATTTATTAACTAAAAATGGAAACTTCTATTAAAAAAACTAGAAGCGAACCAATGTGCTCGCGATATGGTAAGCGTTTCCTGCAACACATGTGCCACCAGCCGCGATGCCTCCGTGTCATTCCGGTGTATGGTAACCTTTTCCACTATTCAAAAAGGAGCAAGAGTTAAGAGTCACTATAAGAAAAAGTCACACTTATTGTGACGAAAGAGAAAAACCATTAACAGGAGAGGAATAAAAGTAGCAACATTATCATTAAAGCAGAGCGGTAAAGATAGGGCGACGAGGAGCAAACTCCCCCCTTGTACCGTGCACTATATTTGTTATATAGATGTATTAATAAATATATATATATATATTATCAAAGACAGAAAGACAGGCAGACGGACGTACTTTTAATGGAATGACTGAATCACTTACTAACACTTAATAAAGGGTGTTGCCGAAATACGAAAGCCGAAATATATATCAGTCAAGCACACAATTTAGAATACAGGCAAGTACGGTATAAAGCCAAATTAATGACTGGTAGAAACTGAAACTACAGCGTAGGGTTAATGTCTGCAATTGTATCAGAAACAGACTTGTCAAATCCCTCCACTGTATCATGATGACGGCCATAAAACTTCCTGAAAGCAGACCGAAGTCTGGGTAGTGTATAACCCTGCCTCAAAGCTTGGATGTCAACAGCAATCCTCTAGTGACAAAGTTTTGGTAGTGAGAACACGCTCTTGAATAACAAATTAGCTGTGACACGTACACTCCGTAAGCAGGTGAGGAGGGTATGTTGCTGTCTAAGAATGGGAAGTTGACAATGGGAAAACTACAGTCGTCACGTTTGTCATAAAGTTTAGTGGAAAAGGTACCATTCGTGTCGATTTTTAGTAGGAGGTCTAAGTACGAGGCAGAAAAGTCGGTGTCAGTGGTGTCTTTATCTTAAGTTCCGAAGGTTATATCATGTTCATGTAATCATCAAATGTTTATTCTTCAGTGACGAAACGTCATCTATGCAGCGAAAAGTGAAATTAAAAGACTTTGTCAAAGTCTTTCTCTTGGAACTGAGAAGCTTTTGGATAAACTCTGCCTCATATGAATACAGAAACAGGTCCGCTAGTAGCGGAGCGCAGTTAATCGGATTTCCAATAGTCTGCTAAAAAAGCTGGCCTCCAAATTCAACAAATATTTTGTCGATAAGAAGATTCAGCATACTAACAACATCGTTTTCAGTGTATTTTTTTTGCGCCCGAAACAACAAAAATTGTCTTGACAAATTTTTAAATGTGCGTTTAGTCAAAATAGAAATTTTTAAATGTATTCCTCTTGATACATGTTTCGAACAAACCAGTTTTTATATAAATATTATCAAAAGACAGACAGACGGATTGACTGACTAACTTACAATAAAAAAGAGCCAAAATATGCGTCAAACACAACAATTTAAAATACAGGTAATTTGAAGAAAGCATATACATGAGGCCCCATGGGCCTTAACGGTCACCTGAGTAATCAATGTTTTCAAAAGGTACTTTAGTTTACCCCTTTTTGCCCCCAATGGGAACTGGCCTTTTAATTTGCAAAATTGAAGCAGCTACCTAATAAATGGCCATGTTAAAATGTTACTCCTGGATGTTGATTGATCAATGGATCCGACCTAAACGTTCACGAAACAGCTATAGTTATATAGGGACGGCTTAATGCTTGGTCAAATTTGGTCAAGCAGCATATTATTCATTAGCTTGAATACATTTAAATAGTAGTGCTCAGAGGTATAAGTATTGTAGGACACTGAATGGGAAACTTTAAACAAGTCATAGCAGGCCCTCAAAATATTCTTCGCATTATTTTCTACAACTGCCTAACATACATGTTAAACAAAAGTCTACCTTTTCAAGAAAATTTGCATTTTCAGTCTTCAAACGTGTCAGTGACCTTGACCTTTAATCCAATGGCCTTGAAACTTTGTCAAAATATTCTTCGAGTTATTTTCTTCAACTCTCTAGTATATATATATATATGTATACAATAAGTCTACAGTTTTTAACAAAATTGGCATTTTAAGGCTTCTGAAGTGTCAATGACCCTGACCATTGACCCCATGCCATGACCTTTAAATTGTGTCAAAATATTCTTTGCATTATTTTCTTCATCGTTCTAATACATATATGTATACAAGGTCTAATGTTTATGAGAACAAATAACATTTTAAGGCTTCTGACGTTTCTGTGACCTTGACCTTAGACCCTGTGACATTGAAACTTTGTCGAAATATTCTTTGTCAAATTTCTTACAACTTTGTAATGTTCACATGTATACAAACAGATAACAGTTTTTGAGAAAATTAACATTTTCTGTCTTCTGATGTGTCCATGAACTTTACCTTTGACCCCGTGATCTTGAAAGTTTGTCGAAATATTCTTTGTTGTATTTCTTACAACTTTGTTATGTACATGTGTATACAAAAAGTCTACCATTTTCAAGATAACTGTTTTTCAAAAAACAGATTTTCAAAATGGCTGCCTGTGGCCATCTTAGATGTCTGACCAGTCCGGGTCGGTATATTTTCGAAGAGTTGTGAAAGTGTTCCATTAAATAAAACTTATTTCAATGGCTCCGAAATGAGGGTTTCAGACCGCCCCGCAAAATAACAACATTTGGTCACAGCTTCATTCCTGTGACATTTCATGTTCTATTTTAATCCCTTTAGTAGTTTTTTCAGTTTAAGTCCTAAATGTATATAAGAGTAAGCGGAAACGCCGTTGCATGGGCTCATCCTTCTTTCTGATCTATCTCTGTTGCTTTCGTTTCCCGTTCCTGTCGCCGCTACTCTTCTTGTCCTATCTTTTGGTTTTTCTTCTTTAGTATTTTGTCGCTATATCGGTGAAATATTGTGGACGTGACGTTAAACCCTGATATAATAATAATAATAATATTGTGGTTTTATATACCAGTTTCATGTTTAGGTTATCATGTGTTTTAGAGACAAGTGATTTGGCATCTCCGAGTGAAGCGAGGGTTGTCTCAAAAACGAAGATAACTTTCTTACTTTTTTAAAAAAAAAAGGGGGGGGGGAGTTTACTCCTCGTCGCCCTATCTTTACCGCTCTGATTTGATGTTAAAGTTGCTTCTTCTATTCCTCTCCTTTAAATTGGTTTTTCTCCTTTGCTCTTTCGTCACCATAACTTGTGTATTTTTCTTATGGTGACTCTTGACTCTTGCTCCTTTTTAATTGGTGGATAAGGTTACCATACACCGGAATGACACGG
>JAUMGZ010002855.1:0-10461 GCA_032359645.1 Pododesmus macrochisma | reverse complement strand
CTGCATGTCCCTTTTGGCAACCAACAGACCAAGTCTAAAGTTTCTTCTATCATTTGTTCTCAACTTATCATATGGACAAGCCACACACAACAAAATTCTATTTTTAGCCATGGTAACCTTGACCTTTGATGAACCACACCCTCAATCAATAAGGTTATGTACATTCCCTAGGGCAAGCCATATACTAAGATTGAACCTTGTGTGCTCATTTAATTTTAAGTTTTTATCTTGACAAGCAACATAAAGGGTAAACAGAGTTCTATTTAAGTAATGGTGACGTTGACCTTTGGCAGACCACACCAAAAATCAACAGATTTAAGTGCACCATCTAGGGCATCCAACATCCAAAATTTGAACGTTCTGTGATCATTTGTTTTGAAGTTATCATCCTGACAAGCTTCATACAAGCAACATTATATATTTAGCAATGGTGACCTTGACATTTGGCAAACCACTCCCACCATCAATTAAGTTATGTGTATCCCCTAGGGCAACCCACACACCAAGTTTAATCTGTGTGCAATCATTTGTTCTCAACTCGTCATCCGGACAAGCCACACAAAAGCAACTTATTATTTTTAGTAACGGTGACCTTGACCTTTGGCGGAACATGACTAAAATCATTTGGTCTCTGTACATCCCTAGGGCAACCCACATATCAAGTTTGAACTTTGTGTAATCATTCGTTTTGAAGTTATAATCCGGACAAGACACACACACAAGCATAATACTATTCATAACAACTGTGACTTTGACCTTTTGTTAAACACTCCCAAAATCAATAGGGTTCTGTCCAGATGGACTAAAAAGAGTTACGTTATAATCAACGAGTCAAGTTACAGACATGGGTATCCAAGCAAAAGGATTGCATTTATTCAACTTGTCTACTTCTCCCAACTTCGAAATGTATCAGCTCAACTAAACGCAAAAGAAAATAATAAACGAACAAGAGGCTCATGAGTTTTAACGTCTGCCTTTATACTTTAACAGCATTTCGCAAGTAGATATAACTAGAACTATCGCCAGATGGCTGACCAATTATCCCGCTTGATATGTAGGGGGTCAGGGAGTTCACTTGAACAATCTTGGATCCCTTTAGTATGTTTCCTGCATAATTTGGTTGAAATTTGCCCAACATTTTCAGAGGAGATATCGTTTTAAAGCATATTGTCAAATTTATCCCTTTTTGCCCTGCCCTCTTGTCACCTGGGGGATCAGACTTCATTTGTATAATATTAAATACCATACACCTAAGGATGCTTCCTGCCAAATTTGGTTGAAATCTGCCCAACAGTTTCAGTGGAGATGTCGTTACTAAAAATAATTAACTTACTATCAACAGCACCTGATTTCAGTCTCAATAACTGGGTATCAGATTGTTTTTGGTAATATTCAATTAATTTAGTTTTAAACATATTGTGATCTATACAATCTTTGCCTCAATTTTTAGCAATTTTAAAGTCTTATTTCAAATCGAAAACCAACATTTTGATCTGTTTTGAAGACACTATATAAAATTCTATCTTTATCCAACTTTAATAGCCTTGTATAATAACTGTGCATTATACTTAATGCAAAATCAGTATTTGGCTTCTACTACACTCAAGTCTGCTAGCCATGTTTGATGACTGCCTTTTAACCCTAAGTACACATTTAATCATTTTATGTTGCAACTTTTCTATTGGTAGGTTGTCGAAGTTTGTAAAATTTATGTTATAATCTGACAACCATATTTCGCTACCATATGTTAGAATGGGTTTTTTTATAAACTATCAAATAATTTAAAGTTTGTCCTTAGGGGAATCTCTTCAGAAATCTCTGTCGCAAATTATGACGTAATAACCAATCAAATGCGGCGTTACAAATGGATTGAAATAAAATTGTAGATATATTGAGACTTAAATTTGCTATTGTAGTTTCAATCTCTATTTTTAATCTAAAATTGTATCATCTGTCATCTTGTTTGGTTTTTGATTTTATTTGTTTGTAAACTAATACGGTTGTACCTAAATATCGTATCCCACGAATACGTTATATGAGTAAATCGACATATAGACAATTTACTATTGTTGTAGTCTCAATTTATGATATGACGAGGCTTGTAAACTGACTTTCACAAGGTTCCCACGCACATGCAAACAAAACTTTGATATAATCAGCAAAACTACTTCATAGAGATGAAAAGGGAAGAAATATTGTGAAAAAATACATAAGAAATACTTGTAATTTATATAATCATGTAAAATACGTTATTTAAAACTTCAAACTTGTTTGTTCTTGAAATTTTCTAAATATTATATTCTAATCTTTTGTCCATGATCTATTCGTTTATAGTACATCTCATTTCACAATTTATGTTAGAGAAATATACAAATGTACAGCGTAACTTTCAGATATTAGTTTTATGACACGAATATAATGTTTCTTGTAAACCCGTCTGACGATTTTTCTTCTTTTTTATGGATCTTGTTCACATTTCAAAGTAATCGATGTGAGTTCCATTGAGTGTTATTCGGCATTGGTATTTTGGTTGTGTCGTACTTCTGTAATGTCGTCCACAACAACTGTTAGTTTCTTGTGTTGTCGAATGAAGACATTACGACAGTACGACAAAAGTATTTTTGGTTTTGCCTTACTGTCGTTTGACAAAATGTTGTCGAATTTTCGGTTTAGTTTTGTCTTCCTATCATCAACCCAACAACACGACATATTGCAAATTGCAAGACAGTACGGAAAAGAATTTCGATACAATGACAATACAGCAGGTTGGTTTTGCATTACTATGCCGTTAATTCGCCGACAATACGATACGCTGTTTACTTTTGTCATGCTGTCGTACTGTCGCCCTGACAACTCAAGAAAACTGTACATTCTGGTCGTAGTATCGTAAGGGCACCAATGACAGCATGACATTACGACAAAAATAGGTCGACAGAAAACAATTAAGAAAATTTTGAATTGTCGTACTGTCGTGCTGCTTTCTTGTCATACTGCCTCCCGGACATTAAGACAAAAGGGTAATGTCATACTTTTGTGTTGTCGTACTGCCGTGTTGTCGCACTATCGTACCGACGGCGGCAACAGTACGACATCACACAATAGAACAAATCAGCCAACACAGATAACAAGCCATATTATTGAAAATAAAAATATTCATTATCAATTCGTGTGTTTTCTATCATAACGCCCTTTAAATTATCGACCACTGGGGTAAAATCATGATTATTATGGCGGTGACATTAAACCTAGCAAAGATTACTTTGAACTTTTCAGAAAAAAATGCCAACATATATATTTGAAATCTACACATCATTGATGATAAAATGAGGAATGTTGGCATACTTCTTTAAACAAAATGCTTACGGACCTCAGAGGTGGGCGGGGTCAATAGCAATGTTAACTTGCTGAAGAACTATGAAAACATACTCAAATTATAAAATGCATGATAAAAAAAATTGGTTTTCGTAGATGTACGTATAGTAGAATGTTTATATTTTAATGTTATATTTAAGACTGGAAAGATGGCAAAGGATTACAAATTTACAAATAGCCCATGAAACTAGCCAAAATTAGCAAAATAGGCTTTTAGGCCAATTTTAGCTGCTACAACGGGCTGCGCAACATTGAGCTCCATAAATTTTACTTAAGCGTAAAACTGTTATCTGTTGACGTTTATGGTGCTATAATTCTGAACGGGGGTGCAGACAAATTGCATAACTGTTTTCCTTGGTAATGGTTAGCCTTGACAATACTAAGTTCTTTAGGATATATAAATTTAATATATTTAGAAAAATCGGGGTTATCTAAATTCATTATATCATCGATATATCTTGAGGCTCTATTAAAACTATATATCAAGTCAGTTTTGTTCGATTTTTGTAGCTTAGTCATAAAATCTCTTTCGTAACAATTCAAGAAGAGATCTGCTACAAGTGGGGCACGATTCGTTTCCATTGGTATACCAACAACCTGTTTGTAAATCTTGTCGCCAAAACGTACAAATATTTCATCTCATAAAAAGCATAATGCTTTGCATAGTTTCAATTTTAATTATTTATTACATATAAAGTGATATTTAAAAAGAAAAATCCGTTCATATGGTACTTGCTCACACCTTTGAAATAATTTGACAGTACACCGTCGACTATAAAAACACAACCTGTAAACAAGTCGTACATTCGGATGTCTACAAGCTTATCAGTATAAACAAAATACATACAAGATACATAAATAAACGAAGTACATAGTTAAACATAAATAATAACAGAAAAACTGAATGACAAAACAATAAAGAAAAGAAAAAAAACCAACAAAAACATGATGTAAATTGTGCACACACAAATAGAAAACGTATTCATACTGAAGTTTTCGTGTGAAGACATAAAGTAAAGCACAAGATGTAATTAAACAACGACAAGGCAGCGTAATATATATCAGCTCATTGTATGAATATCAAAAAAGGGAGAAAAAAAACCAACACAAAAAAAGAAAAAAACGTAACTTAATGTACAAAGGTACAGACAAGAAATCGTGTTTATAGTTAATATCAGAGAATAGAATAAGCATGATTTTATTTTTTTTTTGTCAAGAAAAAGTAATAAAATAATCATGATGCAATCATGTTATTGTTTTAAATCGGTCAAGACAGGTCCACATTTTATCAGACTTACAATTATTACTAGAAAAAAATCCCATACGAGTATTAGTAGCTAAATATGTGTCCCCTCTCTGTCAAAGGCCCTTCTGATCAGTGTTTGTAACTTATTCCTTGACAAGGTCATGTGGCAAAGTAGTATCCAATGTAGAAAAGTCATATGTGCTAATTTTCCTTGACTTTATAGTTCAATAAACGAAGTGTGTCAAGTATAACGCCGGAATTTTTCATAGACCAAAAATAGTTACACCGCTATTAGCGAAAAGAGAGTTACAATACTTAACCACATGACACTTAATAGTTGTTAGTGCAGAAGCGATGTGCTTAAAAATAAGTAACATTTGGGAACATTTCAGTTTTTTGGTGCCACATATTATCAGGATAATCAGGAAAGATTGAGTATTTATTATCAATCAAAAAATAATTTGGTAGATGGGTAAATGAGGTGCATATTTTGTTAAGAATACTCTCAGAAATATAGGTGTCAATGGACAAAATAAATTCTTATGTAATATTAAGGAAAATGCCAGATGAGTTGCAAAATACTAGGTAAATATAGAAATGTGAGTAGCAAACCTTATAGTTTCTTCGTTTTTAATCCTATTCGTTCGTATTTGATACAAACAAATCTGTAAAAAGTTATAAAACTTTCTTTACAGACCTATCACGTAACAGTGGGAGATGTTAATGAAACCTTCGGCGATTCTATTGGTTTAAAAGCATTCTTTACAGTCTAAGATTGACGCGTGGTGAAATGGAAAATTAAACTTAAATCGATTCAACCGCATATATATAAGCAGCAGGCAGTACTGTGCGATGTTTAAATGTTGTAGTATCTGAGAAGTTTCTATACTTTATATACACTTATAAAGACTTGTTTAGTTGATAAAACACACTGTTAACTCTCTGTCCTTTAACTGCAGGATACCGTAACACGCCGCCATAATGGATAGCATTGCCATTCTAAGTATCATCATTGGTCTAGTTGCCGTAGTTACATCAGAGACAACAACGGTAAGATATTTATAAGCATTAGCAATTAGTTCTAACCATAAATTTGTTTATAAGCATCTTAGGATTGTTGGATCAAGAAGCATTACATTTGTTGTAGATTGTATATGAAAAGTCTTCATTTTCTTGATCAATTTTTCAGATATTATATATTCTTTATTGTATAAAAATTATTTCTACAAAAGTCTATATTTTCCTGATCAATATTTCAGGTATTAAATATTCGTGATGTGTAGAAACCGTTTCTACAGTTTTATTTTTGTTGAGAATAATGAAAATACAGTTGAACATGCATCGGTATTTGTGTTGATGTCATATTAGAAAATAAATTGCTCTAATTATCGACAAATTTAGTCTTACTGAAGTAAACTAGATCGAATTATCTCATCAGTATTTTTTGTCAATTGAATATTATGGTTACCTTTCTGTTAATCTTTGGCTGATGGATTGTATTATACTCTAGAACATTCGTATAGAATACCAAGCTCTGAGGTCTTGGTTCGGTATCCTTACAACATAAAACATAAAACATAGATGTAAAAAAATGCGTTTTATCTTCTGTCCTTTTCAAAATAAACCAGCGCGGTGGCCCAGTGGTTAGGGAGCTCGCATTGTGCTAGTAGACTGGCGCTAAAATCCATGGGCGTAGGATCTAATCCCGGTCGCGTCAAAACATACTTGACGTTAAAATAAGGCAATCTTCTCGCTCCCTGCTAAGCGCTCAGCTTAACTGGATAGAATTTCTGTTGGCTCGGTGTCATGATAATATGACTGAGTGAATTATCATTTCAATGTGTCTGCGGTGTGATATTTCAGTGAGACAGCACTATAAAGTTGCCATAAGTGCGCACTGTCATAGGCAGACACCGTCTCAAAGTAATAGGCCACTATCACTTTTTCTCAGTATAATTTCTTCAAATTTGGTGGTTTTATTGCTTTATGGTTAAGAACATTTTCTGTCACAAAAAAACTATAGGTTGTCAGCATTTTAAGGATTCTAAATGGGATTTGATGTAAAAAAAAAAAAAAAAAGTGAATTTTGAAGAAAAATATAATAAAGGACACATTTTTTGGCAAATAATGTCTGTGAATGGTATGCTGACATAGATTAGTATTGAATAGATGTATTTACCATTAATTAACGCTGAAAAATATGTACTATTAATTTCTTATGAAAAATTTAAAATTGACATTTCATTATAAAACCATTTACACTGAGTACATGTATGTAAAAGTATAGTAATGAAATAGGTAGATGGTTTACTGAGTTATAGAAACATGTGTCACAGTGATTATAAATAAACTGGACAACTGTCCGTATTACTTTGAAATATTTTTATGTAGAAAGAACGCACTGTGACGTTAACATAATACATACAATATTCATGAGTTAAGATAAATGAATTTCCAGAACATTGATACTATCTCCCTGCATTTGGTTTTAAAACTAGTATCTACTTTCGGTTTAGACCCTTAAGTGACCTAAATCCTAATATTCAAACAAATAACCTTTTCAGAATAAACTGGAACTCCTTCAAAAAAACTGGAAGCTCTGGTTTCAATCCCTCGACGTCAATCATGACAGGAACGTCACTCTTGAAGATGAAGAGATGGGCATCAAGAATTTCATACGTCTTCACCATCTTCATGGCGACAACTCTCTTAATGTCACGGAAAATATAGAGCAATGGTGGAAAGACTATATCTTCAAAATAGAGGGCTCAGAAGAAACCGAAGCCGACTTTATTTCAAGATATTCACACGAATATTTATCGGACTATGATGGTTTTGTGAAAGACTTGTTCAAGTGTAATTACGGAATCTTTGATTTATTTGACGTAAACAACGATAAACAAATGTCATTGACGGAATACACACTTGGATTTAAATCTATTGGTCATACTAACGAAGCTAAAATCAAGGAAGAATTTGAATCATTTAAGCCAAAGAAAGGTTTAATATCTCGTGAAAACATCGTAATTCCCTGGGTTAAGTTTCTATCATGTGTCAGTGAAGATTGTGTCAAACAAGACACAATTGGGCCAGAATTTATATCTGGTCTTTGAAACATGTTTATATTAACTTCGCTCACGTTTTCAATAGCACATCTAGCTTATCAAGCCAAGTGTTAGCGATAGATTCTCTTCCCAAATAATGTCTCTGTCAAGATATTTGTTTTAACGTTTTACTTATTTTTCCCAATATGCACTCTAGATGTTGCTAAGCATCATAAATAATAAATTCAATAGATTTTAAAAAAAACATTTGGTGGGACTACTACGATTTCGGCTTCCGATAGTTGCCAAGCATCTTTCATATTAATGTAATTAAGATTTGATACAATTTTACTTCATCTTGCTTATTTATAAAAAATCAGGTTATTGTACCTGATTACTGTAATAAGTTATGAAATTAACTTTTACTACTTGCTTAATAAGCACAGCAATTCACATAATTGTTTCGCATTAAAGTTTCTTTGTAAAGATATAAGTGTTCGTGTTTATTTAAAGTTGTGTGTACGTCCCTGATAACTAGATTCAGAAAACAAATCTATGTGAGCACTGGTTAACACCACCAAACAAAAGTTGTTGTAAAAATAGCTAAAATATTGCTCAATACTTGAAATCTTGCGGATATTTGTGACGTCAATTTATTTTCTTTTTTTATTCTGGTACTGAATAATTTAATGCGGCTATTGTTGGTTCTGTTGGTTCCAATGATCTTTTTTATACACATGTGATGGTCACCAAAAACAATATTGCGCCAGATATTACATGACCCAAATAATAAATTGCCGAGGGGTCCCGAGAATAGAAGCAGACTACATTTATAATTGCAGAGGGGTCCCGAGAATAGAAGCAGACCACATTTATTATGGCTTCGTAGATGTCTCGTCTTTTCTACAACCACATATTCATTTTCTCTTCAGCGTTCATTGATGACGGATGATTCACAGGAATCTGGGACGAGAATTGTTTTTTTCCTCTTATAGACATTTTATTAACTGGTGGCCTGTTTCAGCTTGCACCTTTGCTTTATCACACTCTTTTTTGAGGGTGGAATAAATTGCCCAAGTATTGTTCACATTATGATGCATCGCTTACCAAAATCAATTTTTCAAAGTTTACCTTCAGTCGGACTAACATCTGTTGTTTAATTCACTATGTGGGTAGTTGGCGCGACCATATTTGTTTTACCTGTAGGTTGCAAATCACTTGTACTATAGTAAAAAGAAACAACTCCTGAGGTCATATATAATATATATACATCTGGTCAAAGGTTTCATAATAAAAACTCATGTAACGAGAGAGGGCCGCCAGGGGTAGCATATTCCTCCCCCATCCTTGATGAAACAGCATGTGCAGCATTTGTTATTGATACAGCATTGATTTGAATTTATTTAAGAAGGGAAGTCACGAAGTCCATGTTTTTATTACATATTGTTTTCCTTAGTTAATATTGTGAAATTGCATTTTTTGGTGGTTCTATTTTGGGCAAGAATGACCTTGACTATTGATGGGTCACACCCTTAATCAATAGGGTTCTGCATGTCCCTTTGGGCAACCAGCAGACCAAGTCTTAAGTTTCTTCTATCATTTGTTTTCAACTTATCATCTGGACAAACCACACACAGCAAAATTCAGTTTGTTTTGCAATGGTAACCTTGACCTTTGATGAACCACACTCTTAATCAATAAGGTTATGAACATGCCCTAGAGAAAGCCATATACCAAGATTGAACCTTGTGTGTGACGGGTGTGAAGTTAGTTCGATATTTGATATTCAATATTCAATATTCAATATTGAATATCGAATATCAAACAAATGCCAAAAGAGGATTTAGTTTGATATTCGATAATAGTATTCAGAATATACATGTTAACTTCTTGTTTATATTGAAAGGCAAACATATTATACACTTCTTAGAACAAGGTCATTACTTCACTAAACACTAAATGGCATAAAGAAGAAACCATTCTGAATTTATCGAACCCGGATATGCACATTTGTGGTCTCGAGTTTACATTATATATACGCTAAGTATTTAACCCTGAATAACTAGCTGTGGTTGTCTTGGAATGGATGTTGCTCATGACGCAATATTTAGGGTTCGAACCTGACCGGGTGCTTTTTTTTCTATAAAAGAATATCTCTTATTGGGGGTGGTGGTGGAGTAGGCAGTTAGTGATTAAATAATTTGTTCTCCTTGTGACAATCAGAAGTATTTTCTGGGTAAGACTTTGAAAACATGCAAATTCTATAGATGACCGTCTGATCGAATAGAAAGCTAGTCGTAAGGATTGTTATGATGTGTTTTTTTAATCTTTTGAAGCGGCGGTTGTTGGTAAATCTTTGTCTTTTATTTCGATTATTCAACTTACCATGTTATATATCATGTAGTTGAGATTCAGAAAAATACCATCGGTAAAATATTTTGCCATTTTCTCACTTCAATAAGAGGAGATTTATTACAGTTAGCAATCTATGCTCACATATATATGCTTGTTTGTTTATTGGGGTTTAGCGTACATTTAACTCAAGTATAGGTCTTATCGAGATCATTGCTTGCGACAGTACGCAATTATGGCGACTTAATAGTGCTGTCTCACTTTAATATCACACCGCAGACACATTGTCATGATACAACACTCGGTAACATTACACTGACACCGAGCCAACCAGTCCTCTTCCTACCCAATAATGCTGAGCGCTTAGCAAGGAGCGAGAAGATTGCCTAATTTTAACATCTTAGGTTATGACGCGACCGGGATTCGAGCCAATGCCCGTGGATTCTA
>JAUMGZ010002844.1:0-10462 GCA_032359645.1 Pododesmus macrochisma | reverse complement strand
AATAGAGACAGAAGTTCAGTCAAGAGTCAAGGTTTGTATCTTCTCTTATGGTTATGGCTATGGCTGCTCTTAATATCTGTATAAGTTATAATAAAAGCATGCTTTATGTTATATAACATCATACTTAAAGCTGATTTGAATACCAGATTTTGCCATTCGAGTGATTGTTTGTATCACTTCATGAACAGAATTCCAATATTTAAGTGTTGTATGCAAACAAAAAGGCAATAACATCACACAGGGCCAATATAAAAGGAACTTGTCTACTTTAGTTTAATTTTTTTTGGACTTGTGGTATAGCTGTGCACCATTCCTAATTCATTTACACTTACAAAATGTGCCTATTTAAATGTGCATTGATAACAGTTTCTATAATAAAAGTGAAACACTTATATCTTAAACAGCATTAACATTACATGCCCATTTCATCCATTAAGTCTTTAAGTACATATAGGTGGAATAATTTGAATTAAACATTGACCATGTTGACAGTTGTTTTTGCTGGGTCAAATTAAACATAATTCCATTACGAGTAGGTATATATGTTTTCTTCATCATACACATATATTTCTTTGTCAATATATACAAACAATGGTTGCTTTTATATATTTTGTTGTTAGACCAAAAGTTAATTGTTCTTTCAGAAAGTCAGTAAAAACTTGCAGGGAATCTTGAGATTGATTCTTGAGCGGTTTTCAGATTCAATTGAATCGATAAGTGAAGCCATGACTAGTGTTGATGCATTAGTGCGACAGTCTACGTCCAGTTCTCGAGCCAGCTCTGTTGGAAATATGTCAGACAACATGTCGCCCAGTCTTGTATTGAATGGCAGTGGAAGGTAATTTAAACTACTATAAACTCTATACTGTTTGTGGGATGGTGTGAAAAACATTCATGAAGAAAAAGGTTTATTAATAATAATTGATATAATATGACTATATAGATATGTGTTCTGCAAAATTTTTGAAAATACTGCTACTAGAAAATGTAAACGTTGAATAAATATCAGTCTTATTAAAGGCATTTTGGGTAAAAAAACTGTGTTTTTGGCTCAACATTTTAACTTTGAGATGGTCTCTTATTATATTACTTTATGTCTGGTGACCCCTCCTTTTTAATTTGCTCATAAGAAATATTATTTAATGGAATTTCTCATGTACAAAAATGGTATAGAGTTCTAGAGTTCTATAGCAGAATTTTTTTATATTGGTTTATTCAAGTGTTAAAATTTGCCATTTCTGTGTAAAATCAGATTATTATTTTTAAAACAGTCCCTGTGTTTCACCACTCCTCATAACATGCCTTTTTGTTGTTGTTTAAAATAAAGATAATGTGTCCATTAACATTGTTTAGGAAATGTAATTATCTAAATTAGATTAGATTCTTCACCCTCCTTGAAAATAGTGACAGAAAACAGAAAACAACCTATTTTTTTTTTTTTTTTTTTAAGATAATGATGTTACATTTATATCAGATAAGAACAGTTTAATGTAACATAAGAATGAATTTTTACGTGTTTTTTGTTGTCAATAACAAAAGTAAACATACTTATTTCTATAAATACATGTACATGAGACAAATTTAATTGTGCAGGTCACTTTTATACCAAATGGCTCAAAAGAATCTGCTGGATTTCAATAGTATAGTAGATGATGGATTGCCAAATCACCAGGACAACAGAATTGCACCAGCCAATCACGACATGAGCATGATTGCGGAGCAGTCAGTCCTGTTAGAAGATACTCCACCTCCTATTGGTATGATGGAAGAGTTGCAAGCCTTCAGTCCATTGAAAGAAAGTAGGTTCATTGTCTGTTTCTTAATTCTTTGTCATCGTATGGTTCATTTGATCTTTGGAGTGACAGAAAACTCTGCTTGATTTATAACTAGCCTGCATTGTGAGTCTGTGAGTGAAGAACACAATTCATAATTATATACCCCATGCTACAAATCAGAAATCTTAAGGTTCTTAAAATGGTCTAATTCGAAAAATATTTGGTAAAAACTGAAATTTTGATGAAAAACCCAATGATTTTGAGAAATGGAACTTGTTGTCTAAGTTGCATTTTATGTCTTAAAAATAAGGTCCAGATTGAAAGACAGTCAAATCTGAAAATATTTTTGCATTGATAACTGTTTTCTATGGAAAAAGTAAAATTTTGAGAAGTAGAACTTGTCATCTAAAGTAGCATCTTTATTTCTTTACTAATTTTTTTAAAAACAAACATTCAGAGAAATTAGGTTTACAGTTTCCTTTTTTTATCAATATCTAGACTCAGTTTGAATCCCAGACATATTCCAATATATTTAATTTGGTTTCTTCAATCTGATTAGCTGACAGTTCCCAGTCAATAACTTTCCTTAGAGCCAACTAATTGCAATGAAATAAATCTTTTGCTTTTATTATACCTTGACCAAGTTTATATCACACACATTTGTTTAAATATTGAGTAAGGTTTCTTCAATAATCTGATTAGCTGACAGTTTCTACAGTTAGATTGGCACATTTATAGGTAAACTACTTTACCGGTACCTATGAGAGTGACTTCCATGAAAATAAACTGCCTCATTATTGTGTGAAAACAAACTATTTGCACTATTTGGTTCCAATAAGAAGAAAAAATACCACACTTATTAAGTTTGCTTTATAAAAAATGAATCAAAATTCTTATTTCTTTGCAGGTACAGATAATTCAATGCAAGAAAATGATTCTATGAATGGTAAAAAGGAAAGTGAGTCAACAGTAGAGTCTTCCAAGTCTAGGTTGCCACAGCGTATTCTGAAGTCTTCTGTCAAGCAAGATGGTCCATCTAAGCACTCCGCTGATCCAAAAGTAAAAGAACCCGATTCGCCAGGATCCAAAACAAACAGTAAACAAACATCTGATATAAAAAAGCCAGGTGAAACTGAGGAATCTAAGTCAGCCAGTAAAGCTGAAACATCAGGTTTGCTCAGCACTCTTGAAGTGCTGAAATTACCAAGTGTATTACCATTTTCACCTCTGTCATCAAAAAAAGACAAACGTGTCAAGGACCCAGCCAAGGAAGATACAGGAAATGCTGATGCAAAGCGGATCAAAAATAAAGTAAAAAATACTGAGTGTAATCAAAGGAGTATGAGTCCTGACAGAAGACGGACATTTGTTGTACCCAAGGTCAGTAAGGAGATGCAGTTGAAACAGGCAGACATTCATAGTGAAGAAAAGGAAGAGCAAGAGTCCACACCAGAGCAGGAAATTAATGATGTAGTAGATAGGCGAAGAACATTTGTTAAGCCAGCGTTTCTTGAGAAGAAATCTGCAAAAAATGAAAAAGATTCAAAGAAAAAAATCGAAGAGGTTGACAAGCGAAGAACATTCTTGATACCCCCAGCGATGAGTCAGTCCTTGTCTTTTAATAAAAAACCGGACAGTGGTTCAAATGACCCTGATGATGTAACCACATATTTTGCTGAGGATATGGAAATGACAGAAGTTGTAGATTCTACTCAAATGATACTTGAGCTAAAGAACTCACTCACAAACCAACCATCTTTAACAGAGGAACAAGAACCTGCAAGTAAGAAAAAAACAGCAAACGAATTTCTGGCTAGTTTGAAAGACTCTAAGGGAGTAACAAAACCCCTTGATACAGGTGCTGTAACTAATTCGCTCTCAAAACCCTCAGGAATATCAAAAGTACGAAGTAAGGGTAGACAAAAAGTAAAGAGTACATCGGATAACATCGACATTCTGTCAGATGACATAGTTGTGTCTAGTCTGTCCTCGGATTCCTCCGATGTGGATATAGGAGTAGCTAGAGAGAGCCAAAAGTCTGCTGTTGAGTACAGAGTGTCGAGACCAGGGAAGATCGTCTTTTCTGCTTCCAGGAAGGAAATTGATGGTTCAAGAAAGCCAGTGCCTTTATCTAAACCAAGATCCAAGTCTAAGATAAAATTAAGTCGCAGCAAGAGCAGAACGATTGTTCAAGAATCTCCAAAAGGAGGGGTTAAGTCAATTTTTGACTTTCATGACAGAACGCCAAAGGCAACTTTGGAGCAGGTATCCACAACAGGGAGCACAGTGTATGATATTTCAATGAATGAATCGGTAACAGCTGCGCCTCAAACCTTGAGTCAGTTCAGACAACATTTAAACCACGAGGAGCGTTCCAGAGAGAAAACAGAAAAAGATCAAGTAAAACAGGATTCAGTAAATAATGAAAACAGTAAGAAAATCAAGGCTATAAAGAAAAACCAGCTTTTGGGTGATAATCCTGTTTACTATGTTCAAACAAAAGATTGTTCACCAAACTCGGATGAAAAGAAACCAAGACATGGTCGATCAAAGAGCAGACAGCGAAAAGATGTAGACGAAAAAGACTTTGATCATGTATCTTCCACCAGAGGTAGATCAAAAAGTCGCAAGCGGCAGGATACAGATGTTTTAAATGAGGATAAATGTGTTCAGATGAGTCTTTCTCGAGGAAGGTCTCGTACCAGGAAGGGAGATAATTCTGAGCAAGTTTTTGAAAAGGAAGTAGTAGTGGAAAAATGCGATAAAAGCCAGATAAAGAAAACTTCTGAATTCTGTCTTCTTCAGGATAACCCAGTTTATTATGTTCCTTTGAAGGGTTGTTCACCAGAATCGGCAGAAAAGAAACCAAGACGTGGTCGATCAAAAAGCAGACCTCGCAAAGACAATGAGGATGACGATCAGCTAGTGACTAGAAGAGGAAGATCAAGGAGCTGTAAGAGACAGCAATCTAAAAATACGCAAAACGTGGATGTTCAAGGTACTGATCTCAGCGATAAACAAAATGCAGTGAACAAAGCACCTAGGAAATCAAGAGGACGGTCTAAAAGAAGAGAAGACAGACAACTGGAAGACTCTGGTGATGACTCTGATCAGAATGAGGGGAAGAAGACACCAGAAAAATTTACAAGGGCACGTTCTCGTAGTAGACCTGCACAAAAGAAACCGGCAGAAAAATATAATGATGATGAAGACAATAGTAAAAAGTTGGATTCATTGGGAACATCATGTAGTAAAGCATCAAGGGGACTTGAAGGTTCTGAGGAGGAAGAAATTGTCAGAAGGAATACCCATTTGAGACGCCGTTCTCGGAGTAGTGCTGGTTTAAAACAGTCTACAGCAGAAGTATTATGCATAAGTGATGATGAAGCAAATGTTGAGAATAAAAAGTTTGATTCAAGGGGACGTTCACGCAGCAAAATTTCTAAAAGCACTGAGAGAACAGAAGATTCAGATGAGGAGGTAATCAGAAAGTCTTCGAATTTGAGAGGACGTTCCCGTAGTCGCGCTGCATTGAAACGACTAACAGCTGAAGAAACAAATGACATTGATGATGAAGCAAATGTTGAAAATATCAAATCTGATTCAAGGGGACGTCCAAGTATCAAAGCTTCAAAAAGAAATGTAGTAATAGATGACTCGGATGAGGAAGAAGTGATCAGTACGTCTGCAAATTTAAGAGGGCGTTCTCGTAGTCGTGCTTCACTGAAAAGTCAAACACCTGAAGATACTAACAGCAGTGATGATAAGATCTCTGCTATACACAATGGTACTGCATCATCAAAGCAATTGAAAACAGGAGAAGAGAAATTGTCTGTAAATCATCTTTCTCGCACGTCAGAAAAGAGAATCAAAAGTCCAGACAGCGTAATGGAAGATAATGTGTCTAACTCAACAAGTCTTTTAGATATGATCATTGAGAAAAATCGTAGAGATAGAACCAGTCAGGAGAATTCTGGAGAAAAGTGCAGTACTGTGTTAGATACTGAAATGCTGCACCCATCAGAAGAAACAAGGAATGTGTTGCCAGAGGCAAACGGTTCAAGTCAACAAACAAAAAGTACTGTCAAGTCTAAAAAAGAAAAGAGTACATTGCCCAAGGAAACATCATCTTCATTACGGAGAAAGTTATGTAATTCTCCTAAGGATGAATCTAGAAGAAATTCTAAAAACATTGTTTTGGACTCGGATGAGAATGAAACAAATAAAAACTTACAGGAAAGTGAAAACATCTTAGAAGATATTCAAACAATAAAGCTAGATACTTTTGTGAACAGAAGTCGCGGTAGAAGCTCTAAATCTTGCAAACAGTTGAAAGCAACTGATGAGGACAATTTATTTGGAGATGATGATGTGCCGGTGTTGCAAGTTTTACAAGATCACATCCGTGTACTGCAAACGCCAGAATTAAGTTCCCCATCCAGAAACTCTGGTCAATTAAAAGCGCCCAAAGGAACCAAAAGTTCAAAAAAGCGACGGCGGTCTTCTTTAGATCTTATGCCCGACAAGAGAGAAAAGTTGGACTCTCCAACTCCAAAGAAATTAACCAAGAAGTTGGATGAAAATAGTACCAAAAGTAACAACAAAGAGGTATGAGAAAAATAAATACAAATAGTCGGAGATGTTTGTAGGACAAAATTCTTTTATGATCAGACATTTGATAATTACTTCTTTTTAAAGCATCAATATTAAATTTAGTTATAACTCCTCGGTGTATACAGTTTTTGTGTGAAGAATAATAACTAAACAATCTTTTATGCAATCATCTAAAACTTAATAACATCTACAAAAATGTGTCCTCATATGCCTTCACTGTATAAGATGTGAAATTGATGTATATATCTATTTAGGGCTTTTCCAAAATTAAATATACGGAAGGGGTGGGAGGCACCAGTACATGTTTATGTAATGACTATAATATTGGTGGTCAGGTTAATCCAGCTCTGCTTACTATTTCATATGTCAAATCAGGTTTAAATATTTGATGGGTATTGGGGCCTCTGAAAAAATGCCTCCTACCCCTCCCATTTGGTTAATTCTTGAACAACCCTTAGTGTTTCTTTGTTTTGTTTATATTTGTGAGAAATCTATAATATATTGTATTTGTACAGAATTCCTGTGATGGGAGTGGGATGCAGGGACTGATGAAGAGATTAGAAGATCTACACAAGAGAGAATCCATGAGACACGACAAACCTTTACAAGATTCAAACTATAGAGATTTACAAAATCCAAGGTATTAACATAATTTATATATAGATCTCTACTTGCATGTTGCTGTATTTACCTGGCAAGTATTTAGGTAATCTTACCTCTAACAAACTTCTGAGATAATGATTGGATTAGAAGCACCATGTGTTGACTGTGTTTTTTCCATACACCATCTGTTATTGACGGTGTATAAATGCACATGTCTTGGCCTGTTCTAGTTATTGCTAGTAGCAATACTCAGTTTCCGACAGAGTGATCTCCCCTCTTTCTTAAATAAGTTAAAGTTACAACGAAAAACTGATTTATAATCGTTATTTTCAATGTAAATGGGGTAATTGGTAAGATATATTCTTTACCCGGTGTGTTAGTGACCTAATGCACTTTTGTCGGATATAAAAGTACTGACTGTGTATATATACCATATTATGTCATTAACACACTGTGTAACTAATAATACAGGTATTCAACCTCTTGTTTGTCATTCTCAATTTCAGTTTTATAACATGTTTAATGACTACCTCATTAATAAGAGAACATTTATTTAAGCCTTTTCAGTATACATTGATATGACAACCATGCAAATAACATTGAAAAAATCATATTAAGAAAGTATTGAATACCTGCATTATTATTTTTTAAAACATTTAGATGTACATTATATTTAATACTGCTTTTATGTCTTATATTTTAGTTCTGATCAAGAGACAAAGCGTTCAAGAAGAGGGACTGTAGTGTCATATAAAGAGAGACCACTGAACAAGTAAGCACAAACTAGGGACATACTAATACAATTGTTATAAACCATAGGTAATTATATATATATATATAATTATAAGACAGCTCATAATCTGGTATGGTTTTATCCATCAGCTAACTTTTAGAGTACATAGTTTGTGTAATCAGCAAGACCTACAGCTTTGAGTGGATTGTTTTGAAACTTTGCAGATGTTCTAGGCATATTGAAGATTTTTATTTTTTATTAAGAATTTTCATAAATTTTTAAATCCGATTAAATTACAGACAAAATATTATAAAGTAATCAAACACCAATATGCCCAAATACTTGTTGAATGATATATATGTCTTGTGATAAAGCTTACTTTAAATCTTCAGATATTTAACTGAAGTGATGCAAGAACTTATCACTGATGATGCAAATTCACTATGCACTGCAAATTTAAAAAAAAATAAAAAAACCCAACTTTCTTTGAAATTATACCAAGATGGACATCAAAATATATGTATGGAGCGCTTGTTTTGATTTTGGTTTTGGTAGACACTGAGTAAATTAAAATTTGATTTATCTTGCAGGAAGTTAAGAAAAGAGGATTTTCTCAATACTGACACTGGGAGCACACACACTACACCCAAATGTAAGATATTTACACTAATCAATATCTTTGTCAAATGTATATACAGCCAAGTCTCTTTAGAACAACCATGTTGTCATTCATGTTGCTAATATTCAAAGTTGTTGCAAAGAATTTCTATTGTAAAGAAAAAACATTTGTGAAAACTTAGCATGAGTCTAAAACTAAGTTTTTCAAAGTAAATTAGGTCATGAGAGTTGTCATCATGAACATTTACATGAAAAGTTTGCAGACTACAAACCCTCCTTACAATCTTGGTAGATTGATTTGAAGTTAACGTATATGTATCAAAATAAGGTAATTTGGAAGTCCAAACATGTAAAATTGTTTATTTTTGGTAAACTTTACTGATAATATTTTAGGTTGAAAAAGTGGTATGTATACAGACAAGAAAAAAGATGGCATTGGAATGAATAGGACATGAATGATAAATATTGTTGGATTGATATGAAAGGTATACTGTAATGATGTCACTAAATCTGTGCATCTGAAACCCTGCCATACACAACATGACAGAGGATAACTGTTGCCAAGGAGACATCATCACAGATGATAACTGTTGCCAAGGAGACATCATCACAGAGGATAGCTGTTGCCAAGGAGACATCGTCACAGAGGATAACTGTTGCCAAGGAGACATCATCACAGATGATAACTGTTGCCAAGGAGACATCATCACAGAGGATAACTGTTGCTAAGGAGACATCATCACAGATGATAACTGTGGCCAAGGAGACATCATCACAGAGGATAACTGTTGCCAAGGAGACATCGTCACAGAGGATAACTGTTGCCAAGGAGACATCCTCACCGAGGATAACTGTTGCCAAGGAGACATCATCACAGATGATAACTGTGGCCAAGGAGACATCGTCACAGAGGATAACTGTTGCCAAGGAGACATCATCACAGAGGATAACTGTTGCCAAGGGGACATCCTCACAGATGATAACTGTGGCCAAGGAGACATCATTACGGATGATAACTGTTGCCAAGGAGACATCATCAGGGATGTGACATTGTCATCAGAGTGATAATGCACAACTATCAAACATTTATACGACATCACCACTCTGATCACACTCAGGAAATGATTTATAAATCATTTCATGATTGTCAGAAAAAAGGACCGAACCATGCTAAAACTAATTTTTTGGAATAATGATTTAGCATGATAAGTATTAAAGGAAAGATTTATTGTGTAGTGATGGGATTTACTCCAGAAAATTCTACTAAAATTACGTTTCTAGTAACAGTATAAGAGCAGACATTTGAGTAAAATGGACATGAAGGAAGTGCTATGTACATTAGTATACAATAGGAATGTACATGTACATTATACATGTATGTATACATGTTTTACTTACAGTATCAACATCTTATATAATCATGTAAACTAGATATAGTGTGTTTTAAACATGTTTTAACTATACAGTATGGCTCATCTCTGCTAAATTGATTTGCTTTTCACATATAAATGAAGTACAATATTTATTTCTGTTTTACCTACTGTTGATGTGTTTTATGTAATCATGTAAACTACATTATTCATAAACTACACAATATGGCTCATCCCTGCTGTATTTTTATTTGCAATTGAGCTGGTTTTCATACAAGGTACAATATTTATATATTACCAATGAGAAAGAATGCATGTATTTATTACGTTTGATTGGTAGCCTAGTACATATAAATATTTTAGTGTTGGCATACATTTCACAAACATATTTACTACTTTTAACTAAGAAAATATTAGTGTGCTTGTTCTTTGTCTGTTGTGTGAAAACTTTTTAGACTCCTTCTCAAGAATCGATGGCCCAATTTCAACCAAATTTGGCAAGAAGTATCACAATGGAATGTTGCTTCAAGTTTGCAAAAAAGGAGGTAAAAGGGGTAAAATAGGGTCAGTTTTAAAAAAAAATCCTGTTCTCACGATTACTTTCATATTTGGTATGCAGGATCCTTGAGTCAACGTTTACAAAGTTTGTGTACGAAAACAATATTTGTACAAAAACGAACCATAAGGGTTGACATAAGGTATTTTCTCAACTTTTCAAAAACAGCTTGGTCAATTTCGTCCAAATTTAG
>JAUMGZ010002833.1:0-10462 GCA_032359645.1 Pododesmus macrochisma | reverse complement strand
TTGTTCAAGGAGTGACCCTAGGATCAAAAATATTCAAATGCCAATCCAGATGGACGTTAAGGCCCCATGGGCCTCTTATTGGATATGCGAGTTATGTCCCTTTATTGCCAAGTGAGATAATTCTGAGAACATCACATCAGATTCACAATCAGGATTAAAAAAAAAAGATAACTACACAGAGAATTGGTTTAATGTTTAATATATATTTTTTGAATGACCCTAGACAACATATCTTTTTGTTTATGGCTCTAATTATTTTGCTTAATGTGTAATTTTAAATTCTTTTTTGCAGGTTCGCACGTGGAAGATGAATTTATTTACATTGATACAACTTGTCTTGTTGATTCTTCTCTTAATAATTAAAACGACGGCTGCAGCGTTAGCTTTCCCGCTATTTGTCATTCTACTGATACCACTGAGACTGAAAGTTCTCGGCTATGTTTTCACAGAGAAGGAATTGGAAGTCGTAAGTATCGTTACAACTCATACTTTTTTGGTTACATGTGTGTAAATTTATTGCAAAAAAGTTTGATTTTAAAAATGTCTTGCAAATTAATAAAGCCCTTTATCAAATTCACAGTTTTTATATTGAAATAGACCATAAAATTTCATTGTCAACAGCGTAAGTATTTCAATCTGGCTCGAGACTTGAGCATATTTATAATTGTCTCTTGCTTTATTCAGCTGTACATTTAAATGTGAGCTTAACATTTCCATTATTGCAACAAATTTAGGGGGTATACTGGAATCAGATTTTCAGTCCGTTTGTCTGTCGACTGAATTTTATCTGTAAAACTCCTTCTACAGTTTATTTCCAAAATTCCTGAAATTCCACTGATGCAGTCAACACACTCTGACGTTGTGCAGAGTTATGCCCCTTTCACAAAACTATTAGCCAAATCTTGTCAGGACAACTCTTTCTACAGTTTTAATCTGAATTTTATGAAACTTCACTGATGAAGTCGCCACATTCTGAAGTTGTGCACCTTTTTGGATCTGAATATTTTTGTTGGAGTAATCTTTTACAAAATTATTAACCATGCAAATATTTTTTGACAACTCCTTTGATAATTTTGATCCAAATTCCACGAAACTCAGCTGATATAGTCTCCACACTGTGAAGTTGTGCCTGATATAGTTTCCACACTGTGAAGTTGTGCACCTAAACTCGGCTGATATAGTCTCCACACTGTGAAGTTGTGCCTGATATAGTCTCCACACTGTGAAGTTGTGCCTGATATAGTCTCCACACTGTGAAGTTGTGCACCTAAACTCGACTGATATAGTTTCCACACTGTGAAGTTGTGCAACTGAGCTTATATTTTGATTTGGTATATATTTATGGGGGTAAATATGACCCTATCACAAAATAGGTGTAAGTATAACTGATGCCATAAAAAATACGCAACTTGTTGGAAGCAGGAGGTATAACTCAGCCGTCCTGGTGACAGCTCTAGGTAAATAGACTTGTTGGGGATTATACAAAATCTGATGATAACGATAAACAGGTTATGTAAATGTGTCATTCTATTTACAGTTAGATAAAGAGGAAGAAGACAGTGATATTGAAGAGGAAGATGATCCAGATTTCTACCAACAAGCCCATATGCCTGTATAGACAGACAGAGCTATCTCCAAAAAGGCGGATAAGTGTATAGACCCAGTTATGTGTACTCAAACATCTGTTTATACTGACTCTGTGACATACATATATGTATGTCAACTGTCTCAAGTGGGTAAACTGAGTTAAATTATTATGCGAAATAGCTTGAATTGTTGTGTGAACAGACTCAAAGTGTTGTGTAAAACTGACTCAGACACCTTTGTAAACTGACTCAATTCATTCATGAGTTGACTCTTAGTAAAGTGTAAAAAAGACACATATTGTGTAAAACTGACTCAAAATCACCTATGTAAACGGACTCAAATTGTTTCATAAATTGACTCAAAGTGTGTGTAAAACTCACTCGGGCACCCTTGTAAACAAACACAAACTGTCATATGTGATCATGCTGCTAATAAATGTTAATCCATATAGCATTCAAAACACCCTTCTGGTAAATGTCTCCATCTTGCCAGATATAACACATTAAATTTGTTATTCAACTTTACTGTACCTTCACCATGACAGAAGCAGGGTATACATATGTTTGTTAAAGAATAAATATTAACAGATGTTTATGTAGTTTTTGTACATTGAGAACAGGGTATGGTCATAATGTTAAAATTAAAAGAAAAAGACAAATTCTTGGTTCAGAATGTTTTTATTCCCTTGTACACTTGGTCGATAACTTGATGGTCGATAGTTATATGTTCGAGTTTGGCATGTAATCAGCACATGGCAATCTTATTCATATTATTTACTGTGCCATCCCTATATATTCAGAGTAATACAATTATTCAGCTATTGTTTTAAACCATATTGTGTATTCAATCATTGTATTCAATCAGAGTAATACAATTATTCAGCCATTGTTTTAACCATATTGTGTATTCAACCATATTGTGTATTTAACCATTGTATTCAGCCAAAATAGAACATTTTTATAGTCACTGCATTCAACCATTGCATTCAGTTATATTCAGCTATTGAATTCAACTGAAATAAAACTATAATTCAACTCCTGTATTCCACTGTTGTATTCAACCAATTTTTTTTGTGTATATTTGTATTTTTTATAAAGCTTGCATTATTTTTTGAAGATTTTGTAATTGTACAGATTTATATATACATGAGAAGTGATTGTGTAGAGACAATAATTTTGTTATGTTGTTGTACAGTACAAACTTGAATACCATATTCGACCTAATAGATGCCCAGGGCGCTTAAAGAATCAGAAACAGTAGAAGGGCTACTTATTGGGACCATATTACGAGTCAAAACACTGTGAATAAATGTACTGCAATGCTCTCCTGTATTGGATCTTAGCTATTATACTGGACTGCGGGTCCTTGAAAAGAGAGAGGCCTTTATAGGGATCAGCATGGATGCTTACTAGGTTGAATACAGTTGCCCTAAGAATGCTATTATAATGTTTCCTACTTGGTATAGTTCTTATTTTTATAAAGAAGTCGAAGTCTACGTTTTTGCATCTTTTTAGTAATATATTTTTAGTTGATTTTTAGATGAAGTATTATCATACTTCGTAGTTAGAAGTTAATATTTTACGTTATGTATTATTGTCATTTTTAGATAGATGCTATTATTATTTTTATGTATCGGGTATTTTTACTTTGCTTTAGAGAGGGGAACACGGGGTACTTGTGTGTGTTGAATATACAATGCATAGTGGCAGTACACGTACAACCTCCCTATACACCAGACTTTACAGCCAATGTGTGTGGTCTTTATTTCTGTTGACTCACCGTTTGTAAAGCTTTCAAGCGTCTTTAAGGAAGAATTTACAAGCACATGTTCCCAACCAAGGTTTCTTTTTAAGAAAGCAACAGTTTAAATTACCATGTCTTGGTGCAGTTCTTACCAAGGACTCCTTAAGAAAATCACAGTTTAAATTACCATGTCTTGGCGCTGTTCTTACCAAGGACTCCTTAAGAAAATCACAGTTTGAATTACCATGTCTTGACTTCATCTGTTCCCAACAAATTTTAAGGTTTCTTCTTAAGAAAGCCCCAGTTAAAGAATCACAAGTCTTATCACTGCTCTAAATGTCTCATTATAAGATAACTGCAGTTCAATTTACCATTGAAGTCTTGTCACCGTAATAATTCTTGACTCTTTTCCCAACAAAGGATTCTTCTTAAGAAAGCCGCAATTAAGTTTACAACGTATTGTTGCATTTAGTTTTGAGAGTTTTTTAATGGTAGTTTATAATTATGTCTTCCCTTAGAAGAAGGGTTGCGACGTATTGTTTTAGTTCTGGTTTATCTAATGAATTTTGTCCGGGCCACAGCTGTTTTGTCTTTAAAGATAGGTTCCCGAAAACTGGGAACATAAATGCAATGCCCAATGACAGTGTGTCATAGTAAGGTCACTGTTACCTTGGATTTTAAGATAAAAGTCAAATAACTACCGATTTCTTGTAAGTAGTTTCCACGAAGCATTATAACTTCAGCAATGTTGGACATAGATTAATCAAAGTTGGTGTAGTATAGAAAAAGTTCCTTGAAATTTACTGAATTATTTTTAAATTCCATTTTGTAAATAAATTTCATTCTTTCCTGATTGTGTTTTAAATTTGGTTTTGAGAGTAGAGTTATATCCCTTTGTTAATTTGTTGGTGTTTTGGGAGAGATGGGGGTTTTTTTTGCTAAAAAAGCAAATTCAAGTTTAACTTGATTTTATGCTGTTGTGAAGAAAGAATGCTATAATTCTTGTGTAAACGTAATTTATGTATTAATGTTCAACTATATAAAATGATGGATTTTTATCTACATAATAATGTTAAGTTTGACTACATACTTGTATCTCTGCTCATGTCATAGACCAATTATCTAGTGGTTCTTTATTTATAAGTTATTTTTTTCTGTTACATTTGATTTTGTTGTTGTTAGTGCTTTTAAAGAAGGTAGAGAGAATCACAATTTCTTTGTTAATTAGTGCCAATTTTTATAAATCATGTCAGCTCCATTAGTTTTTAACCAATGTTAAATTTGTATTTAAACATAGTGTTAAACCCTTTCAACCTCCATTTTAATAATGGACTCATCTCTCTTCAGTCCTGGACTCCACCATTATGGGAGTATTTAGTGTTATTACACAGTAAATTACTTAATTGGACTCAACTCCTGACTGTACCCTTATGCTTGGTAGGGTAAACAACATTGATAACTAAAATGGACTCATCTGTCCACATCTCTGGACTGTACCATTATACTTGGTAGGGTAAACAACATTGATAACTAAAATGAACTCTTATGTCGTAATCTCTGGACTGTACCATTGTTGTATTTGATGGGATAATAGCTTGTTATAAAAGTGGACTCATCTATCTTATAACTAAGCTATATTGTCTGTAAGAGTGAAAGTACTAAATAGCTGGTTACCTCCCCTTGTACTATTATAACTATAGGGTTTTACATCATGGTTAATATAAATTATGTATTCATCTGTTGAAAACAAGACAAATTCTATTTGCTGTAAACTGCTTAATGAGTAATGCTGTTTTAAGACCAAAACATTAATTACTTGATAATCGATGGCCTTCCTACATCTAGTGTAACATCCTCATTATAAGTTTTATATTGCCTAAGTTTCTGTGTTTGTTTTTATTATATAGTAAACATACATTAAAATATCTTTCTTTCATTTTTCTTTAGGGGTAAAAGATGCCCAGTGCATGCATTCTGGGATCAATAAAATATCTTATATATTAGATCCAAGATGCATTTTAATATTTACCTATTAAATGTTTTCGGCATCTCAGAATGAAACTAAAACATAAAATACCTTCCTGAAACTAATAGTGAGGGCATAAGCCTAGTGTACTGTTATATTTTGGTCTGTTGGTGGTGGGTCATATTCGCTAGCCAATGTATATTCGTGTAGCAAAACTGAAGAAGATGGTGACGGGTTGAAAGGGTTGAACTGAAAGGCCATCATTGTTCTTTATTAAAGAAAACAGTACAGTTGTTTGTTAATGTGTCACGACTTCACCATTTAAGCTTGCATTGTTAGTGTGTCCTATGTTTGTATAATTCATGTACAATAACTTGTGTATGTAAACATGTGCAAATTGACATATATATTCATATTACCTGGTCTTAAGCTTGTTAATGCGATCTGTTGAAGCTTGTTTTTATCATTAAGTATGTGCCTTGCTGTTCATTGTTTTTACGTGTTAACTGAAGAATGGCATTTATAGGCAACATAAGCCCTTGTTATGTTTGATTTATTGTGGATGTGTACTTAAATAGAGGAGACTCACTTCATCAATTGATTATTGAAGGACAAATTCACGGTACCAATTGCCTCAGATCATGATGCTGAAAATTGGCCACCTTACGTTTCCAAAATTTGAAGGATATGCTTCAGGGCCATAGCCTGGGGGTGCCAGAAATTCAGTCAGTTTTCTTATTTTTAATACCAAAATTCATACGTACCTGGGGGATGGTGCCATAAATTCTGCCATTTTTTCTTATTTTCAATAACAAAATTCATATGTACCTGGTGGGGGGGGGGGGGGGGGGGGGCTAGAAATGTTTTGCTCACCCTACCCCTCAGCCATTTTCCCCAGGCTACAACCCTGTGTTTTTTCAATCAGTTTTTTTTTATAGACGAATGAAAAATTTAATATTTGTGGTGCAAAATAATGTTAAAAGTAGGATATTGTATAATTACATTGTATATTATGTCTTATAACCATTCGTTGGCATACTAACCATTCCAGTACCAATCACTCATTCAAATCATCGTCTGTGATTCATTTATTTAACATTATCTGTATGTCGTACCAATTTTTTATATCGTTTCGATAAGATTCATTTGTCTCTCTGAAAATTTGTACTTAGCTTACAAAAAAGAACAAATACGTATTTGAGAAGTTATTAATGTTGAAGTGGATATATGTCTTTATCATATGACATATAGGAGGACCATAATACCATCACATAAATATTTGTTATGCAACATGCAAAATATCACTTCATTATGACGTCATGGTTACAATAGTATGACGTCATATTTCATTGTTATGTTGAAGGCATTTCAGTGCCAATGTTCACACATTTGAAAGGCCAATAAAATCACTAAGAACGCTTTGTTTTAGTCATATGATAAAATGAATCTCAAACTCGTTTCTATTACAGTACAAATGGAATTTATGAAAGTTTTTTTTTAAAATATATAAGTATAGCTAGCTATAATGTAAAATTCTTAACTCGTTTCATAAATACAGTATTTATTGTAATGGAAACTGGCTTGAGATCCCTGTCTTTATTTGTACAAAAGTGAAGGTAAACAGTGCATCCATTGTTGTTTTGTTAATATAAAAAGGTATTGATTTTCGTCACTTATCATGTGTTTAGCACGTATTAAGATCCTTGAAATTGTGATTATTGAAATGCAGTGTTGAAGTTAAATATATTTTGTTGTATTTTATGCATTTATTTGGGAACAGAGGCAACTATATATGCAAACTAGTTTCTATCCATACCAATTTTTTGTAGCTTTTTTCATGTATGTATATATATATTCAAGAGAGACATTTTATAATCGAGTGTTGATAAAAATCTTTTATCAATTAATGATACATTTGTACATGTCTAAAGATGAATATACATTGTGATCTCATCAATCATACTTCATATTGAATAAGCAGTGAAAACGGACAAATATTAAAATTTAGTCCACAAAATATTGATATATATGAGTTACCGCATTTACCTAATGAAACAAGGAAAATGGGTAGAATTTAAAAAAAAAAATAGAAAAATAAAAGCTTCTTGAATTTCTGATATGTGTTGTTGGAGGTTATAGCAGTTAGTCAAGGCCAATCAAGACACTGTTGCAAAATAGAAATTATTCAAGTTCTTTTTTAACATGAAGGAAATGGTGACGCACATGTAGTATAGGACTCATTTATAACACAAAGAAGTTTTACATATATACATGTTTCAACATCCTTGATACTTTAACAAATGATGAAAAATTTATCTAAACTTCTTAAATGCTTTAAAATACACATTGCTTGAAAACACTGGTTAGAGGTTATTTAAGTCGAGGCCAATCAAGACACTGGTTAGAGGTTATTTAAGTCGAGGCCAATCAAGACACTGGTTATAGATTATATAAGTCAAGGCCAATCAAGACACTGGTTAGAGGTTTTTTAAGTCGAGGCTAATCAACAAACTGGTTAGAGGTTATGTTAGTCAAGTCCATTCCAGACACTGTTAAGATGTATACTATAGTAAGTCAAGGCCGTCCATATTATATATGTCTGCCTTAAGTTAAGTCATTCATTGCTCATTAACTGTCATATTAAGTTTTATATATCTTGTTATCATAAGATTTAGTGTATTCATTTGATAAATATACTAGTTTGAGGGAAAAGAATACACTTCTTACAAAAGCCTATGTTGTTTGCGTTTTCATTCTGGTTACATTATGAACCTTAGTATGTATTATATTTTCAGTTCATTAAAATATTTTGTTACGCCTGTTGAAAGACGGACCATACCATGTTATCATGTAGGTAGGCGGTTGGGCATGTTGGCATGCATCCGATTAATATCTTGCGTAATTTTTAACTTAAAACTTGAAGACAACATTAACTACCATGATGACTCAGACAAGTTTGATATTCAGTATGATTCAACTTTTATCAACAGAGCTTATGATGACCCTTTGTAACTGTTATTATCATTTCTGCTTAAACTTCACAGCTACATTTGTATGCTTATTACCATAAAAGCTCAGACAAGTTTGGTATCAACTTTTATACAACAGTTTTTAATGGAGTTATTGCCCTTTGGTTCTGATGATACATCCTTCTGCTCAATATCTCAAGAAAGTATTAACTGATTAACTTCAAGACAAGGTTAGTTTCCATATTTGCTTGTACAAGTTCAACATTTACTATTATCCAACTATAAACAATAGAGCTATGCTGCTTGGTTCTGGTAAAACATTGTTTCTGCTCAATAATGAAGTCCAATCTTTATAACACCAGTGCAGTGGCTCAAAGGTAGATTATTCACTTCATGCTGGAAGGCAGTTGTTGGAATCCCAGGGAGGGGTTCAAATCCCTACCGCATCAAAACCTAAGGCATTAAAACAAGGCAATCTTTTGGCTCCCTGCTAAGCGCTCCACATTTCTGGATGGAAGAAGAACTGGTTGGCTTGGTGTCAGGATAACATGACCAAGTGAAGTATCATGTCAATATGTCTGTGGAGTGATATTTCAGAGAGACAGCACTATAAATTCACCATTAGTGTGCACTGCACTATGACTTGTTTACAAGCGTATTTTGTGCCGCTTGATACTTGTGATCGTTCTTGTCTGCGCCATCTGTCGTGCGTTAACTGTTCACATTTTTCGAATTCTTCTCAAGTATACCATGTACTGGGCTGATTGTAACCATAGTTAGGCTGCTTCAAGTTTACGAATAAAAAGGGCTCCCATAGGGGCCCCATAAGAGTTCAATTTGGTCAATTTTAAAAAATCTTCTAACAAACTGATACTCTGATTACCTTCATATTTGTTATGCCTGATCCTTGAGCCAATGTTTACAAAGTTTGTGAACAGAAAAAACCCTGCTCTAACGAACCACAAGGGGGCACTTCAGTCGACATAGGGTATTTAGACATTTTCGACCTCTTCACAAGAACCGCTGGGCCAATTTTGACAAAATTTGGCCGGAAGCTGCTTTAAGTTTGCCAATAAAAGGGATGGCCCTATAAGGGGGCAACAAAGGATAAACTTAGGTTAATTATAAACATCTTCTCACAAACCGATCTCTTATTACTTTCATATTTGATATGCATGGTCTTTGAGCCAATGTTTACAAAGTTTGTGAACAGAAAGAAAATCTGCACAAACGAGCCACTATGGGCGCTTGGGTCAACATAGGGATTTTTATTACATTTTCTACTTCTTCTCAAGAACAACTGGGCCTATTTCAACCAAATGTGGCAGAAAGTACCACCATGAGAAGCTGTTTCAAGTTTACGAATAAAAAGGGGCTGGTCCCACAAGGAGGCAAAAAGTGGTACAATTAAAGGTTAATTTTCAAAAATTTCTCACAAACTGATGCTCTGATTACTTTCATATTTGATATACTTAATCCGTCAACCAATGCATACAAAGTTTGCACACTGAAAAAATCTGTGCATAAACAAATCACTGTTGGGCTCTTCAAAAATATTTTACACATTTTCGACTTCTTCTCAAGAACCACTGTGCCAATTTCAACTAAATTGAGGAGAAAGTATCCCCATAGATATATGTTTCAAATTTTCAAATAAAAAGGGCCAGCGCCCATAGTGGACAAAAAGGGGTAAAACTAGGTACATTTTGGTAGGAAGAATCCTTAGGGGAAGGGGATTCAGATTTGTTCAAATGAAGAGGCTGGGCCCCATAGGGGGCACCACTAGGGGGCCACAAAAGGGAAATTTTGACAAAACTTCAAAAAGCTTCTAATAAACTAAAAGGCATAGAGCTTAATATTTAAGTATGTAGCAACTTTAGGGCATTAAGAACCAAGTTTATTCAAGGCATGACTCTGGGGTCAAAAATAGGTTACGCGTTCTTGGGTCAAAGTTCAACTCTTTAGCATATATGTAAACTTTTGACATTTTTTTACTTTGTCCAAAATTACTTGACCAATTTCATCCAAATTTGGTGGATGTTATCCTTTTGGGAAGGGAGTTCAGATTTGTTCAAATGATGGGGCTCGGTCCGTAGGAGGCGCCACTATTGGGTCCAAAGAGGGGTAAAACTAGGTACATTTTGGTAGGAAGAATCCTTAGGGGAAGGGGATTCAGATTTGTTCAAATGAAGAGGCT
>JAUMGZ010002822.1:0-10462 GCA_032359645.1 Pododesmus macrochisma | reverse complement strand
TGTATAACAATGCCCAATCATAACTGAGAACAAATCGCAAACTCTGATGTCTGCTATATTGTTGATATTAACTGATGTTCAATATTAAATTTGGGGTACTAGTATCTAACAAGCCAGCTTTTAACATATATAGATTGGTTGCTTTGTGTAAGATCATTTGTACGGTACAAGCAAAGATTAACTTTTCAACATGATACCGAACGGAGCATCATTGCGCATGTCAATTTGTGTGCTCTTAATATCCAGTTGAATAAAACACCGAGGGGACAGAACGAAGTCGTACTATTACCAAATAAGCAAAAATTAATAGCCAACGTAATCTTTAAACAATTCAGCAGGTTGATGGCTAAAATGTAACTTTAATTCATCATCTGCAAACTGAATGTATCAAAGAATTGTTTTCGATATTCTAGCCAAATTGGTATTTTGTTTATTTGTAGGTTATCTATATTGTTTTCTTAAATGTGTATATTATATTCATTTAAATATATTTATCTTCTTAATGATTATATGTTGTATTCCAACAAAAAGTAGTTATTTATTTTGTTGCATATCAGTTTGTTGCTAAATGTTACGTGCAAAGGAATCGCCTATAAAGGTTCAAATGTGCATGGGGAAATTGGGACCTACAAAGTCTAACACAGAAGGCGAAACAAACAATACAGAGCGACATCATCACCTTTCCAAACATATTTATTGAGGAGTATACATTTTGCTTAAATATTTGATATTATGTCTTTTATCAAGAAAATTACTGTTGTATTTCAAATATCAATATGATACCTCAGTTTTTACTAAACCACCTAGAAAAATTGATTAAATCAATTTTCTATCTTTACCGTTGGTTTTGTAATAATACAAAATTGAAAACTGAAATACTAATGAAATATTCGTAGGAGACAAGAAACCATCTGTCTGTGTGAGAAGACCCTGTCCGTGATTCTTGGTTTAGCTACGATAAATCGTCATTAACGGCCGCTCAAGAGAAAATAAATTTAAAAGTACAAGACCTAGATATATCAAAGCTAGTGAATCAAAAATGGGAGGGTTAAAAGTGGGTTGATCCAGATGATTAGGACAAAAGCACAACCAATCAATACCATAAATAGTAATAGCCACATGCCTTCTTATCCTATGTTCTTACACGTTATCTTTCAACGCAACCGAAATTGCAGTTAATTAGTAAATTCAAAAGGCTGACGTACTTACGTTTGAGGATGCACAAACATAGACCACGAATCCTTCAGTGTTAAATAATATCTGAAGTTAGGATAAACAGCTGCTATTTTTGTGTAAATAGATTGAATTGATTATGGCATTTACTTATTAAAATGAAAGGCCGCGGATGACTACCTCAGTAAACGATACTTATCAGCGTCAATGATGTATATACTCCCCACAATACAGTTATATTAAGTATGTGATTACGATACCTATACAAAGATACATGACATATCAATACTCCTGTCTTCAGATATAAGGAAAGGTGTTTATACTTACAAAAAATACACGACAAATCAATACTCCTGTAGTGTAGCTATTCGCAATCAATTACCCTGCTTGAGTTTTGCCGCGTTGCTAATATCAAAGGCGATACTTATTATACAAAGCGACAAAAAGGCATCTGCTTTTTCTAGTGATTTCGTGTTGTAGTACTGTCGTGCTGTCTCTGTGCCGCCTTTGATATTTGCAACATGATAAAACGACAATATATGTACGACAGTATGTGAAGGTAAATATGGATTTTGTTTAAGTAGTGTTGCGCTCTGTTTGTCGCGTTGTCGACCTGAATTTTGCTTGCTATCGTCTTCTTTAATTCTGATATTTTAACGTGACCACATTGCAGCCCAAAGGTTGATCTAATTAGCTTATACGTTTGTAGTTTGTTTTATAAAGACACGCGCACATATGGTGAATAGAGATTATTTTTTAGTGAGGTCTTTTTCATTTTACTCTTCATTGCCGATTCATGTTACTTAACTATAGGGTATCTTAAATTGGTCATGTCTAACGTTGTTATTTTAATAAATATTGACGGTACCATTTTGTTTATTTCATTATCTTTTGTGATTGGTTATCTTCCTCTTTTCAGCTAAAGAAATCATATATGTCTAGGTCGTGTCTACTTCCGTTTTCTCTTGAAGACATTGTGCTGAATTTAGACTTGGATAAAAACAAGTCTAGAAATGGGATATAATTAAATATCACCAAAATGCGATTTTCTTTCTTCAATTTCTAAGAATTTATCCTCATGACACGAGTATATCGCGACGGATGACACGTGTGTAGTAGGAAACGCTCACTCCTTCGTGCGGTCACGTGGTTTCTCTTTTATTGTTGTAAGTAAACATAAGTTCGTGATGTTTCGGTTTTTTTTTAGTAAATATTGTATGTTTGATGTTTTTCTTTGTGCATTGCATTTTGCCCATATCCTTGGACTTATGGCTTTTGACTATTGTCTCGGTTTTTTCATATGTACTACTTTATATTATCTTATCAGCATCTAAGATTGAAGGTTTTGTCGTACAAAATTTGGACTTAGGCAGACTTTGGGCCAATAATATTGAAATGTTATCGATTACAAATACAATTACATTGGAACGTAATAGATTACAATTACAATTACTTTTTTTCGAAGAACACACTAAAAAGACAACCAACAACACATCACTGTCAATCCAACAAACAAAAATGAGGTTTAAATACAAATATGATTGAATTTGAAATTAATAAAATGTAGAATATATTCATGTAATATTTTTTATTTTGAAGATACCGAACAATATATAAAGATAAACTTAATTGCATAATTCATATCTATAAACTATGCGTTATGTTTATACATTAACAATTAATTCTAAATGACAAAAGCTACTCCGATGTAAGTTAGGGAAGTCATTCAAGTCACACTCATATACAGGTTAAAAGGGGCTATCAAACAGATAGCCTAGGGTTAACTTAAATTTTCAGGCAGGATATGCATTGTGTGAATGAATGTAAATGATTAGGTCTATAAGGATTAAGTCTAACAGCAATCCTTAAGGGCATTTTACTACTGAACTACAGGTAAAAGAAATCAAGCATAAGGGTACTAAGTATTGCATATCATGTGTAATACTGTAAGACCACACCATACATTATTGAAAATACGTTGGCATGAGTAGTAGGAGATTAACAATTTCTATAAGCAAGATTATATTTAATAGGACTGAATCACGTTGTTTTAAAGTTCAAATTGAAAATGATTATAGCAATTAGTTTCCTCAGTCTTTGTCATGATCATGATATTTAATATGTTACAGTCTGATTAAATTTATTGAAATAGAACTATAATGTTTAAGATAAGTTTACATTATCATGACGTATCAGTCAAGTTGAAAATATATGACTTACAATATTTTTCATTGTTAATGCTTACTAAAAACCAGAAAACCATAAAAATGCCAAACGTAATCATAAAGTAATCAAAAAGTAATCATGATTACTCGTCTTTTTAAAATGTAATTAATTACATTACGATTACATGTAATCATAAAAACAAGCGATTACTGATAACATGTGATTACTTGATAAATTGTAATCGATTACAGATGATTACGATACAATAACGATTACCCCAAGTCTGGAGTTAGGTAAATTGCGACGCATGTTAATGTTTATTGTTCATTTTAATAAGGATTCATATCCTACGCAGAAATAAATATATAAAGAACACTCCTCACATGAAAGAGATTCTAATTCAACGCTTTAATTTGATACAAACATTTAATATGTGAAGAAACATATTTACAAAACAAGTGAAAAATAAAGTCTCTTATTGTGTTTAATCTTTAGAATTTTAGTGATAATACCACGATATAAGTAATGCTAACTCTGAATAAGATGATGGAAATGGTTATTCTAAAGATTGAAATGTAGTAAAAGTAAAAAACAAACCACACAAAAACGATGAGTATACTCCATTAAACCATTGCAATTATAGTCAAATGTAGCTTTTCAACACAAAAATAGTATGACTTTTTGTTTTCATAAGTGTGTTAGAATTACATTAGAAACATATTATATGAATTAGTAAAAGAATAAAATAGTCAGTATATGTCCAAACCGGTATTCCACTCAATTGAATTTACATACATATTTATTCAACAAGTTTCCATGTACATGATATCTACATTAAACACCGTTGTTTTTCGTGGTCTTGCTTTTCAACTTCTTTTCATATATTTATATTACGTTCTTCAGAAGAACCAATATGTAGTCAAGGTATGTCTCAGAGGCACTAATGCTTGGGCACAATCCTCTTATAAATCGAGCATTGGTAACATCACATTTATGTATCACTATGTTTTTTATATCTGCGTAGAGGCATAGTCGTACATTGTTTTTCCATTTGAAGACACAGCGGTATATTCACTGTCACCATTTTGGATAGCTTTCTTTTTCATCAAAATGTTTTTACACTTTGTGATGCAAAGAATTCTGTTTACTTCCTTTCTGAAGTGTGGTCCTGTGATATAGTAAATGAATACATAACACGCGTTATTAGAAAGACAGATCTCCTCCACAACTTTCCTGATAGTTAGATACGTAAAGTACCTTCTCCATACAGGGTCTTCAGCCATCTCACTCAATGGGGATGGATAGTCCCCTTGAGGCAACAGTGATTGCAGAGCATACACAATAGATGCGGGAAGCAAAGTGCAGATAAAGTAGAATGAAACCGACAGCAATGTTACCGTGGATGTTTGACTTCCTCCGGAACTCTGTTGACTGTTCACAGGCACTGGACCTGAACTGACGAGTCTTTTAATCTCCCGAATAACTAAGACATTAAATATTAGGACACATACAGGGACGACAAAAAACAGGAGCATTTCCGTAAGAAGAGTCCAAACTTTCTCAAATTTTGCTATGTTATCTGTTGGAGAAAATAAGCATGCCTTGTGTCTACTATCGTAGTTCCAAATGAAGGCCTGCACGGAGGCCAATGCTGTTGAGAGAACGGTCAAACAAATAGAGACCTTTATCACATTCCTAACAGTGCAAAACTTCTCTTTAGAGAACGGGTGACACACGGCGATGTAGCGTTCAACAGTAAACGCCAACACAAGCAGTGGAGAAAGATACTGAGGCAAAATCAAAAGAACATTGAACAATTCACAAATAAATGGATTATTGTACAGTGGCGTGTTCCATGCATAGTTTAGCTCCATTATCAGATGAAGGAACAGAAAGATCGTATGTACAATGGCCAACGTTCCGAGGTATATAGCAGATGAATTGTTTCTTCGGATTCGTCGACTTAGCCATATATGAGTGGATATCGGATTCCCAATGAAACCAATGACGTACCAAATAGGGGAGATAATTCTATCGACATAAATAATGGCAGGTGCTAAAGCCTGAAGTGTTTCTGTAATGGTTGGATTCTCCTCGTTTTGTGTAGCGTTGAACTGCAGCGTGATGTTTTCAAACAAACTAGTGTTTTGCATTCTTCTGCAAAATAAAAACAAAAAATACATAACATCTTGAAACTAAAACCGCCTACTTGTTTTCATATTAGAATGTTGTTTTTATTAATTATGTATGCTCAACATTTCAGTTTCTAATAATCTTGAAGTTTAATGCTTTTTATTAACGGTGATTATCCACTTGTAGATCTGTGATTGTTTATTTAAATTCAGTCATTATTAAACGCAAGATATCTAGGTTATGTTATTGTAGTAGTGTTATTGTGTTTGTCGTGTTGTTTTCCCTGCATTTAGTTTTGTGGTTGCCTTTTATGTTTCAATGCCACAACAAGTCAACAGAGCAGTTGGTCTAATCGGCCACCATTCGCGTGTAGCCTGTTATATAACGACATGTGTGTGAAATGTTGAATAGAGAATTTATTCTTCTATATTTCGTGTGGTCCTTTGCATTCGTTAAAGTGCTGATTATGTGATTCAATGTATGGTTATTTGGGCTCTTTGTCCTGTTTTTGTTTTAGTTTATGAAGAACTGATAGTAACATCTTGGCTATTCATTACGATTTGTGATGGGGACCTCTTTTTAGCTTCCCAAAACACTACTGCTAAGGTATCTTTAACTTAAGTTTTCTATTAACTCTTAACTCTTGTGCTAAAGATATGCATTGCCTATAATTAAACCAAGCATAGAGCAGTATATACAAAAAAGCCAAGACGATATTACAATGACATTAGACCATGGACATGGGGAAACACAAGGAAAACGGGGAATGCACTAGAAAAAAACAACAATAACAATACAATTATTAAAAAAGAAACATCACGGTGTTCTTTTAAAAAAAACTAGAAGCGAAATCAGGTATTTACCAACATGAGATTATCTTTGATGAATTTATCGTATCATTATGTTTTGACTAAGAGGTTACAATGGAGTTTCGGCATACGTGAATTAGACGCATGTTAAATGATAATTGTTCGTTATGATATTGAACGTCAATAGAATCATTGAAATTACATAAGTATCCTACAAATGTTGCATGTATAAACTTGTGTATGGATTTATGTTCCCAAAGAGTATCAACATGCTTTAAAATAACAGGTTCCTGAAAAAATAATAAAAAAAAGTCTTTATTTATGTGGTTTCGAATCGTTAGATGATCTTAAGTCCTGATTATTTTCTTGTGGTTTTACAGGGTTAAGAAGGATATGCCAGAGTAATTACAAATATAGAACAATATGACCACTGAGTTTTAACACCATAGACAAACAATCTATATATAAATATAACCTTTCAGTTAAATAACACAGCTAACACTACTTAGGACATGTGTCGTTTTATTTATTTGCAGTGTCCATATTATATAAATTCATAGTTTAAGGTTCATATCCTTAACTTTACTCATAATGTATATCTAACCACATCTATATATCTCTAATTCTAATATAAAACTAATAGCAAGATTGGAGTTTATAAATCATATTACAAATTGCATGGTGACCATGCACCAACTTTGAGTCATGGCACTAAATTAAAAATTTCAAAATATATTATGCATGCTTGTAGGTTCCGTAAGCATACACCGATACCTCTAAGTCAAACAAATAAATAATGGGTTAAAAAGAAAACTTCAATGAGAATTCAGTACAATATATAATCAAGGTGTATATGATTATATTGATTCCATTGAAGTATATAGTATATTATGTTATAATGAAAATAGGTGTCCAGAAGATTGCGTTTAACATTCGCATGTTGACTACGCGTACAAGTAAATTTGGACCATTTCTAAAGTGTAATAGTGGGTAAGTGGAATTGTCCAAACCAACAGAATTTTCCTACCTCCCTTTTTGGCTTCCCTGCCTTAGTTTATCTGTAGAATATGGATTCTAAGGCGAGGCACAGAGAGTTGGTTTTCGTCTTTTATGGGTATTATATATATTCATGGCACGTTTCAGTTTGCATTTTCGTATTTAAAACATTAAAATCAGAGTTTAATTGAGGGATTGACCATCCATAAACTCACATTTAACCAAAACCAATTAACTAGATGTTCATGAGTAAATTCCATGAGTAATTAAAGGATTTTTTTCTTTTTTTTTTAATAATATATTTTCTTTGTTCTGTATGTCGCAACATACATTTATAAAATGTGTATAATCGTTATGGTAAATATGATGCATCTTAAATTTCAAGTAAGACAAGTATGCTTTTACACAAAACTGTATAAGTTAGGTTATAATTATGTACATTGTATGTGCATTTGTAATTACATCAAACCTGCAGCGCGCGCGCACACACACACACACACACACACACACACACACACACACATGACATCAAGTAACAAGGTTTTACTATATTTCTTTGCAATAGTATACTACTTGGGAAACACTACACGTGAGAATGTACGCTTTATTTATTTTTCTTTTACTTTAGATTGGATATGGAAAAAGGAATTTCTTCTATTTTATTCTATTCGTACGTCTTTCAAAATAACGTTTTCAATTTAGTTTAACAGTTCCTTTTGTATCGGATTGAACTTATTTCATTTACATCTTTGTTATTAAAAAGAAATCTTGGACAGAATTTATGAAATTATAAAAACTCTCTCCTACAATGTGCATACTAGTTTTGGGGCTGCTAGTCTACTTGCCAGCTTGTGGGCGAAGAACCAGCAATATAAAACAAACAAACAACTATAATACTACATAATGACAGTCTAATTGTGTATAAAGTATATCCTATCGGAGTGTTATGTTAAGGTTATCATATGTATGTGTGATTATCCCCCTTAGGATTTGTAAAAAGGACAAATATAAACCCCGACATGATGTTAGAAGACGGCAACATTCCTTACTATATGCCAGGTTTCAATTTAAAATTCAATTTGTATACGATATATATGCAAAAACATGTTAAAAATGTTATTCGACTGTATACGACAATAGTCCTTATACCAACCTGAGTATATATATATGTGTGTGTGTGTGTGTGTGTGTGTGTGTGTGTGTGTGTGTGTGTGAGTTTTCTCCAGTCATGTTCTTAATTACAGTAAAAGATAAAACTATAGAAATAAAAACAAACTACTGTAATAAGTAATGATATGTATTTAATACATCATTAAAGACACAAAAAATATCAACAATTTTACTTAATATTTACAAGCATAAATTCTAAATGCTTATATTTTGGCATCATGTTCATTATTTTGTCTAGCAAATATATTTGTATCATCTGATACAGGAATAGTAAATCGAAAATACAAGACGATATTCTAGGCCGTAAGTCAATGGACATTGGCAAACAATAAGAAAACGTTGGACGCACACAGAAGAGCATCACTGCACTGATCACTTATCTACAGTTTTATATCGATAGTATTTTGGTTTTTTTTTTTTAATAATTTGCACACTTCTGATTTGAATTTTTTTTAAATTCATAACTCAAGTGAGCGCAAAAAATATAAAAAAAGAAACCCTTATACTTTTCACTGAAAGCAATCCAACAGAAAGGTGCATGTTTTGGAGGACATTGTGATTAAAATCTACAGTGTGTTCGCTCATACTATTTCATATATCAACATAACATGTCACACTATACAACACTCGTGTGAAATGGGCAACCAACATCTATCAGTTGAAAACAAAATAGACTCCGTGTGAAAGAATCTCGTCCCTGATTCCAGGTCAAGCTACGAATCTATCGTCATCAACGGACGCTCGACAGAAAATGAATGCATTGTATCCTTCCGGTAAAACTACCTGATGTGTTATTAGTGTCCGATGTTGTTTGTTTGTTTAATTTAGTTGTTTACTTTGACTTTTTATACTTAAGTGGATACGTTTTTCATTCAATTATTTGTTCATAATATGTGTCTTATCATACTGACTTCAAAATGAAATTCTTTATTCTATGACGTAACCTCTTTTTGTTCTTCGTGTCAAGTTTTGATTCCACTGGTGTCAAATTTCAGAGCTCCTCGACCATCAACAAAATAGCGTATGCTCACAAATAAGCCTGAACTATATCAATCTGGTTTTAATCAGATTGGAACTATATTTGGAACTTTATTTATCGAGGTCTTGTCTATTCTAAATTTATTTTTCCCCCTCGAGTCCGTTTTCGACGGTTGATTTGGAGCTTGCCTTAGTGTCAAGGACGAGGTCTTCTCACTCATTTAGTTGGTTTAACGTCATTTTTAAATGCTCGTCACACTTTGTTAGATCATTCTCGTGGTGACTTTTTGATGAAGCTATTGTTTGTTTGTCAATAACCTTTGTTCTGTTGATCCTTTTTCTTCTTGTTTTATCCAAAATTATTAACACATTGATTTTTAATTCACTTATTATTTTTCATCAATGTTTTTCCAGTAATATGCTTCATAATTGTATCGGAGGCCACACATTAATCATATGATCATTAATCGTGTGAGTTTAACACTATATAAGAACATATAAATATTATTTAATATAAAACTTAAACATTGATATGATTACATAAACCGGTATATAGCAAGCAATAACTTTAATCGGACAAATAATTAATATATATCACTGATCTATGCTGGAATATACATGCATATCTACGAGTAGTTAAAGTTAGTTTATATAATAGTACATCTGTACTGTAAAACAATACAAACCAATTAATATTGTTATTGTATATCGAGTCTACAACATTTTATTAAGATAACAACTCACGAAATGCAAATCACTATCATTAGTAAATAACTTTTATTACTGGAATAAAGAGCACATTACTGTCATAAAAAATAACTATCATTAACTTGAGTAAAGACCGCATTACTATCATTAATAAATAACAATCGTTACTCGAGTAAAGACCACATTACTATCATTAATAAATAACTATCATTACTCGAGTAAAGACCACATTACTGTCATTAATAAATAACAATCATTAACTTGAGTAAAGACCGCATTACTATCATTAATAAATAACAATCGTTACTCGAGTAAAGACCACATTACTA
>JAUMGZ010002811.1:0-10462 GCA_032359645.1 Pododesmus macrochisma | reverse complement strand
GCCCTTTGTTTCCGTCAAGAGTCACCCACCCGCAGTGTCTGCTCATTATCATGAGTAATTTTTGACTGATCAACTTTTATCTTCACAACACCTATTGTCAACCTCTTCTTAAGAATTGCATACAGGCTAATGTGCTCCGCTTCGCAGTGCCCTTGTTAATTTTTAGAAAACATCCTTTAGGTATTGCCTTTAATTTGTAAAAGTAAAACTTCTGGAAATTTTCCGGGGAAAATATTTTTACTGAAAGATATTTGAAACATGTTCATTATTTCGCCATGTATGTGTTTTGGGGTTTTGTTCTACTTTATTCGTCAAATGTTAAATATACGGGTGTAAACTTTCTTAATTTGTTAGAAACAAATATTTAAATGAATTCAAATATTATTAGTTGTTTACATATATATTTTGTTTATTTTTAAGCCATGAAAAACATCCTTGTTGAGTACCTACTAACCTTCGATTTCTTTCTGATATACACATGATTAAGTTTGGTAAAACAGGTTTCAGAAGAGTATTGAATAATATTGTTCAATTTTTAGCAGCAATGGGTAACCTTGTTAAACCCCCTTTTTCCGTACCTTAACATTTGTTATTAGAAATTGTATAAGTCAACTGACCTATGGTTAAATTTGTTATATATCGGTATATCTTGTCCTAAATATGTAAGCATCAAAGAGCATCCTTGTTGGATATATAGCAACTTGTTTATCAGTAATTACTGGTAATAGCATAATAAACTTGATATGGCTTAAAATATGTTGGATCCATAGTTTTAATGGCCATCAAATCAATAACAAACCTATGGTTTTGAAAATATACAAAGTACCTTTATGTAAAGCCAGTGCACACAAAAATGAAACAAATACATGTATATATATATTTTTAAACTTATTTTGTGATAAATAAAATATAGAAAATATGCTATTCTTAGTTGTATATTTAAAAAATAAATTTAAGCTCTACAACCAATATAAGTGATAATTGGGGTGGACAAGGGCTCGGCATATATCATGGTATCCCTTAAAGAATGGATCCCTGTCGGCCTACCTGCTATGTTGCGAATATGATTTGACCTTGCTTCGTAAAATTCATCATCTGATGAGGAGGTTGAAGAAACCCTCGAACGATGGTGTCGATGACTGACCAATGGATAGATGTCTTCTGAGCTATCGGTCTCATAACTTGGGATGCGTAAAATGTCTCTCCCGGAAGACCTGCGAGACATCCTTGAGTGTCTAGAGTTTGAATGTTTGTGGGGATGAGCATGTCGTGAAGACCTTCTACCATAACGTATAGCCCTTTCGCTTGACAGACTTGATTCTCTACACTTGCGCTTCTTTCTTTGGGGAGAACGTGGCGAATGACTGCGCCGACGATGTAAATCCCTGCGATGTAAATGTTCATGATTACGTTTGTGTCTTTGTCTAATGTAGGTGTCACGGCGACTATCGCGTCGTGATCTGACCCTAGATATGGGTCTGTAATGTCTGATGCCTTGAACCTCCGATGAGCTCTCTCTACTGTGCACTCGAGAGGGTGATGTGTCCATGGAGAGCTCATCGCTTGATGACCTTGACACATGTCTTCTTGAGGATGTCTGTGGGGCATGTACCGTATCAATAGGTGAAAATGTGACACCTCCAGCGGGTCCAACAGACGAATATATATTTCTTGACATCATTGGACCCTCATCTTCGACCAAGGGGGCTGTCGACTCCTCAACAGATCGGTCCATGACGATGGACTGTCTAGGGGTCACAAATCCTGTGTTGCGCCTAGCTGCTTTGGGTTGGCGTTTGTTTGTTGTTGGCTTGATTGGCGCCTTTGAGCCTTTTGCTGCATTCTTTCGAGGGACCCTTTCTCGAGATAATGGCTGGTCCTCCATTGGAGGAAACTCCATCCTGCCAATAAAAATAAAAAGGGGGACAAGTACATATTGTTTATGCTACTGGATGTGTTATTTCGCTTACATAAGAGGACCGGGAAAATATGACAGCAATATAATAATCGAAGGAAAAATGATACTGGTATTAATAATAGTTAAAACGTTAAAAATTATTTAACCATCCATGCAGCATGAGAAAAAACCTTGCTTGTAGCACTTGAATTGTTGTACATAGAAAGTCAGCATCACGCCTTCGGTGGCGAAGAGGAATGTTTTTAAGCGTAGACTGATATGCGAACTATACGCAACACCATGGTAGGAAATTGTTAAATGGAAAACTGCAAGAACTGGCGAACCATACGCCTCATCTTCCGGTTGGATGACTCTAAGTCCATTTTGGGGAACTTCATGTCTGTGGAATATCATTGCTCATCTGGCGAACTGTACGCCCCATCTTGGCATCACAAGGGTAAACTTACCCTGTTCAGACGGCTATATGCCAATATGTGTCCATAGTAATCACACCTCTGGCGAACTATACGCCCAATTTTGGCGAACCATACGCCTGATACGTGGCGAACCATACGCCTGATCTTGGCGAACCATACGCCTGATACTTGGCGAACCATACGCCTGATACTTAGCGAACCATACGCCTGATACTTGGCGAACTATACGCCATACTTGGAGACCCTGGTAATTGTCCACCAATAAAATTCTTTTAACATGCTGCATGGTAATAATCGATGTATAGAGACCTAGAGGTATCAGCCAGAAAGAGACTGTACTGTAGGTAATTATAAACCAAATAGTTTTATTATGTTAAACCTTGTTTTGCTGCCATATCTCACCTAGTCCTCTTATACAAGTTTTGTATAAATGTAACAAAAGGCAACATAGCAACTAGGGCATGAAAACATAACTGAACGAGCGTTTGGACATTGATACAACCGCTGCCCTAACATTCTTGAAGAATATGCTGTACCCAAATTTATTAATATGTACCCCATCAGAAGTAACTGCTTGTTGTAAACAAGGTTGATCCCGAAGGCCCTTATGTTTCCAAAAACAAGCCTGGGGTGATTAGCCAAAGAGTGCATGAGAAAACAGTTTGGTCTGTTGACTTTCAGATTGAACCAAGGTATATTGACGGTATAACTGTACAATTTGTAAAACAATAACCTGGCGTACCCAGTAGTTCTCAGTTAACACCCGAACAAGTACCAAAATATCACTGAAAACTTGCTCCGGGAATGATTCTGTGGAACAAAGATCATTTGAACCTATCTGTAAAAACACATTATCCGGGGAATACACGGCGATAGTGCCGATATTATCTTTATTAAACGCGCAATCGTTCCCCCTGATCGACCAAAACACAACACATTGAATAGCGAGTCTCGTAATTAAGAGACTGTGAGTAATGACGACCGGTCGGCAACAGAAAGTCTTGAAAAACGTGTTAATAAATGAGTGGACCACTAGCACTCGTAATAATGCTATTTTGGGCGGAAGTAGGTGAAATCTCGTCGCTCCGCGGAGCCCCGAGACAAGAGATGTGATAGTCACGTGATGTTTAGAAAATTTTCATGGTCGCCATCTTGTTGTACACCTAAAGTCCGTAAAACTTATTAAAACACCATAAAAAGGATCGGAAATGCAAAAATCAGGACTTACCTGCCTTTCAAAATGCACAAAGAATCAAATGCACGTGAAAAAAGGAATCGATGACCTGTAGATTTCAAAAACGCTTATGAGGTATTCTACCGTGACCTATACCCTGGATAAATTTTTAAGGAATGACCTTGCAACTAGCTAACTGGGGTAGGGTTGAAAGGTCAATTCTGATTGGCTATCATTAGCGATGAAGCTGTTACATTAATTAAACAGACAATACTTAATATATACAACTAAACTGGTATTCCCCGATCATAAATATTATTATGATATAATATGTACTTATAATGTATATATTTGTTCTTCAAACCAAAGACAGTGTAATGCATTGTACAGTAAGATATGTACACTATAAACAACTTACAAGTGATTTAATCATATATGAGATAAACAGTCTCTGTAGAATGAAAATGTTTTCTTTTAGGAACTACATTTTTGTGGCTCAGCACTCTAAATGACAATAATTTGGCTTCCAAAGACCATATTTCTTTACTGAGGGAAAGCAGATATGTTTTTATTTATCGTTTTGGAATACATCTTATAGGTTATTAATTCAATTGATGATTATTATTATTAAAGCACTTCTGTCCAAAAACAAATTCACTTTTGGCTAGGCTAACTTTAATAGATAAATGTAATCAGCATTGTTCATCAGTGATAACCTTGAATAATGTCGTTTATCAATACACTTATATATTTTTAAACAAAACATAATCAAGTACCTTTTGTTTATATATAGCAAACAGCAGTTATGTTATCAATGTGACATTCTGGAGCTCTGACTCTCCCCCTCTTTATAATTACATTGCGTTCATCCATTCACAAAATCACATGAAGATAAAACTTTTAAACCTTGACCTTGACCAACCTTTCGGCAGGCTAGGAATGTACACACTGTACTCTGGTTACTACGTAACATGTATATACAGCTGTAATCTATAGTATTTATAGAACAAGGTAACACAATAGTTATCAAGATAACCTACAAATTTAACAAAGCATATACTTGAAAACAAGATGCAAGAGAATGCTTTTTGAATTTTTTTGCTCCTTTAATAACCTACCAACGTTCATGACCAATATCTATAAGTTTGCTTATACTTTTATTTTACGCAGAGTTTAAAGTTTGTTTGTTTTATTGGGGTTTAATGTCCCTTCAACTCAAGTCTAGGTCATATCAAGATGGTTTCTGCTTAAAACAGTGCTCACTGGAGACTTTATAGTGCTGTCTTACTGCAATATCAAACCCAACGTGGCAGACACATTGACATAATACTTCACTCACTCACATTATCCTGACACAGAGCCAACCAGTCCTCCTAATTAATAGCAAACAAATAGTTGTAATATCAAAGGTACTTGGTTACATTTGCTCCTTAAATTGACGAATATTTGCGGGATTTTGCTCTGATTGTCATTTATTGGATTTCTTGGTTATTTCTTGGTCAAATCTCGATGTATGCAGCCTGAAACTGACTGAATTTTTTTGTCTCTTTTGTGTCTATTCGTCTAATGTGCGCACCAGGATTTTGACCCACATGATTCCCAAAAAAAACTGCGCACATTACATGGGTTTTTACGGTATGCACACACCTTGTCCTAAATGTACTTTTTTGTATTTTGTATATCCTGTTTATTAATTTAATTTTAACCCTTTGAATGCAAGACACTTACTGTTCGGTATATCTTAATTTCAGTCTCCGTTCAAATTTCAGTTTTCTGGGTTTATCTCTTTTTCTCTTCTATTTTAATAATTTAGATATCATATACCCCGGTACATTTCATAACTTTGCTTAAGTTGTAAAAAGCATTTGGAAGATTTCTTATAATAAATCTTAAGTCAACATATTATGATTGCTTTGGATCAAGTTATTGCAAAGAAACTGAAATTCTAATAATAGCATCAATCATTGAACATCATGATTTTCACTCAAAGACACCTTCAAACCAATTGAAATATGTATCTTACATTACAGAATACATAACCACAAAGTTTGGTTAATATCAATCTATTTTTAGTGAAGATATGTATGAATCTTCAGAGTCAGTTAGCTGTGCAATTTAAGATTTTAGCAATATCCAGGAAGTTGTCTCCCTTGGTATCAAATAAACTTCATACTGGTGGAGCATTTTATACATTCAGTCAACATTTATTGGTATGGTCAGAATGACACTTTATAAGACTCATGATAAGGATTCTGTGCTTTTTGTTAGGCTGGATTAGTCTACAACCTTTGGCTCAGTGCTAAATCAAGTTCTAATATTATTAAAGAGAACATTTCAGCTTTCTGATAGAAATGACCATAAGAGAAGTGTAAATGCTTTGTAATCAGACAATTGTAATTGACCCCTGTTTTACATCTTATAATGCACACCACCACAGAACTGCTTAAAGAGCAGGTAATTTTTTCTGGGACATTCTCGATGGCAGCATTGTTGAAAAGCACCTTAATGCTATGTCAATTGCAATGTCCTACAGGGTATTTCCGAGATGGAAGGTACCAGATAAGATACATACCTTGGTAAGGAGAAACAAAGATGGGAGGTACCAGACCAGATACATACCTGAGTAAGGAGAAAGTGTTTCTTGGCTGAGAATTTCTGTCCAGCAAGATGCATAAATGTCAGTCCTATACAAAGATGGATCAGTGGATCTTCTGGCCAGCTTCTTAATGCCGCTACATACTCTCCTAAGCAAACAACAATCACAAGATAAAGTCATATTATCAAAGTTTTATCTTCTATATAAGTAAATATACACTAATCGACTTATGAATATTGACATAATGAAAGAATTAAACAACACTTTCAGCTCATGTTGCTGTCCAGTTACATTTACTGACATATTTGATCATAGGAGTACATTAATATCATTTATATTTTCAATCAGTTATGTTTACAATCATTCATATTTATTCAATCATACTTTTTGATGAGTGGGCAAAGGAGCTGCAATTTTAAACATCTGAACAACAAAGTGCTGTTAAACTGGTGCATAAATTATGAACAAACACAACAAGGTATGTTTTATTTTTCAATTGCATTAGAAAACTTTGTGAAATCCTTTTAAGTAATTTCAAGTTAAATGTATTAAAAGTGGCACTAATTGTCAACTAGTGTGTTTGCAAAAGTACAAGAGCAATAACTGAAATCTAAAATAACATACATAACATACACCGATGAAGCAGAATACTCCAGTAATATGCAAGGGGTAACTCCTAAAAAAGATGGCTTAAGTGACAACTATAACATCAGTGTGAGCTTGAATAATAGGAAATGTGTAGCCTAACTAACAACTAGAAGAGACAAATACATGTAAATTACATAAAATGTTAAATCTCACCTAGTGCATACAAGTATGTCCCAGACAACGCAGCATTGTGACCATTTAGTATACACACTGGTACATTTTCTGGATGCTACAAACAAAACAAAGAAGCAATTATTGTACTTTATATTTCCAACAGCCCAAACAAAAGTGATAGAAAAAACACTGTCTTTTATATTCACAGAAACAGATCATGAAGAAGCTAAAAATGTGTACATTCTTAGACAGTCTTTTTCAAAATTAATTTTGATGTGTTACATAAAACAAAATCTACTATAGCTGACCTTCTATAAACTGAAAGCCAGTATATATCTGCTGTATTGTTCAATATTTACAAAACATTTTCACTCATACAAGGATTATTTAAATCATTCGAGTATTAACAATCAACTATTTAAAAGATTAATACAAAGTTTCATACAAATAGTAGTCCCCTTTTTATAGATTGTTTATGCCTAAAGATAATTGACTTGTTTCTAAAAATAATTTGATAACTGGTTTCTTCTATATTTTCCATTCCACACTATAAAGGGACATCACTAAGAATTTTCAGATGCTGTATATATTTTGTAAATGCCCACTTTAAGTTGTGGATTTAAATGTTGCCAAATTTAAAGAAGGACATTGCCAGCTGTGGGTAATATGTCTGTCAACACATTCTAAAGACTGTATCCTTGATGATGAAGTTTTGTTATAAAATATAATCCTGGGATTTGTCCAGTATGTCACAATGATGCTTATTTCTTGATTACAGAAACTTGGTACCCGTTAACATGCAAAATTAGGGAAAATGATAACATTAAGCACATGGTATATTCAATTTCATGGAATTTCTCCATAATAAAAATTTACATCTTCAATATGTAATAACGTACTAGTAACTCTTCAAAGTTTGAATAGGACCAGATCAAACTGTAAGTGTTCTTGATTACACAAACTCAGTGTATACTTGATTACACAAATTCTTGATTACACAAATACAGTGTATGTCTCTTGGACTTATACACTTACACTCAGTAGGTATCTCATACAGAATCGGTTATGTCTGTTCTCAACAGCGATAGACATAATCTGACTTAGAATGTTCCAAACTTGATTATTATTTCCATTCTACAAAAGAAAAGAAAATTAAATAAAATACCATGATAGCTGAACATACTATTGACAGCATTGAAAGTATAATAAATATTTCAACTTCTTATAAGATGGGTAAACTTGTATTAATATCTGATCATATAAAAGGCATGAAAAATAGAAAGCAAACATTATTACCACTATCAGATGGTTTTATGTTAACCGTTATAAACTATTATACAAGATCTAGTGATAAGTTAAGCCATTGTGTTTTTGCCACAATATATATATACATATATATGTTGTTTTCAATATAACTTCTAAAATCAAAGTACTGAAAGTATTGATGGCCGAGGTTCAAGAAACTTGTGTTAGTATTGGCTATTATTTTTTAAAACATATTTCATATCAGGAGGTTTTAGTTGGTGTTTAATGAAAACATTATTTTCATAGTCTGTATTATGAACCTAAAGCAATGGCAATTCACATAAAAAATGTTTTTTTCCAATAAAACAATAAAAGATGACTGCAACCAAGAGACAAACAATATCTGAGAAATTCTCTGTAAAGGACATATTCAAAAAAGTATTTGTGACATTGATTTCTAATGACTACATAGGCATATAATCAGGGCAGTCCAAACCAAACCTTGTCGGACCCTCGGACATGTCCTGTAAAAATGTAGAAGGTCCGGTGTTTTCCCTTTCTTTACAGGACCTCTTGACCTGTAAAGCAGGGTTGGATATTAACAGTCGCCCAGTCACCATTTGGGACCAATTTTACAGCTGGGCTACTAAAAAAGTTGAATTTGATATTCCCTTTTGCGACTGCTTAATTTCCAAGTAAACACTAACACTAAAAGTGGCGGCCGGTGAAAATATATGTGGACGCTAAACATTGTGCTGTACAGTTAATCACAATTTCCGGATATGCGAGTAAAGATACTGCTTGTCGTTTTTGTTTGCTGCGTTCCACATTATTTTTCCGGTGCAGTCTTGTGGTTGGTTGTCTTACGCTGTTCTTGTTAAGTTTTGATCTGCTTTATGTATGTTTTTTTGTCTCTTGCCTTTCTTAGTAACATTTGGTCCTTGGCAAAAACATTGTTGTCTCTTGCTGTTCTTACAAAGTTTTTGTCTGTGATAACTGTTTGTAACACAATTGTCTTGCGCTGTTCTTGGTAACATTTATTTCTGGTTTTGTTTTACCTCTCGCTACTGACAATACATTTCGTCTACTGTATGCTTTGCATATTGTTGTCTCTTGTCGTTCTTAGGAACGTTATGTATGTTTCTGTGTGTTTGGTTGTTATTTTGATTCTTGTTGGATTATGTTTTTGCATTTAAAGTTGCTTCGTTCTTGTTTCTTGTAAATTTTTGATCATGTTTGTTTTCATCCTGTCAGGAACTTTTTGTACTGATCATGTGTAGAATAGTTTTAAGCAATGATAAACACTTATAAAGTTTATGATAATGTGTCGTCAATTCTTCAGAAATGGTAGGGATGCAGTTTTTTTTATCACTCCGACAACAAAACGTGGTCAATGAAAAGTAAACAGATTTTATGAGGATATTGAAAACAAATGAATTAATTTAAACAAATAGAAGTGCGGCATTGATACTAATAATATACGTTTTATCTTAAAAAAAATCAAAAAATGGAAGGTCCTGTACATATACTGAAGGTCCTGTAAAAATTTGGTGGTCAAAGGACCTCTGTCCTGTAATGTTTTTTAAAGTTTCGCGGGGACTGTCAGGGTAATTATTTTTTTTCCAAACTGGGAGTCAACAAACCAAAGTTTGGTAATAAATTATCATTCACCTCATTTATAAAACCAAATCCCTTTCACAACCAGGGTTTATTTCTCCAAATTTTAAGTAAAATATTGTCAAGGTATATTTTGATATAGAATTTAAAGAATAATCTACTATGCAAAATGAGTAAAGTATGATAAACATCCAGAGCTGGCAAAACAACAGTAAATGTTATTTGCTGTGCCAGCACTTGCGTAGCGTAACTTTCTGTCCATACGTATGCTGGCTTATAACAGCACCCAGGCAATGCTGGCGGTTGGTACCAAGATGGCGACTTGACGCCTTAGTGATAGCAATAAACAATGTGCCAAGATGATGATACAGGATATCACATCTATATGACGCCAATTAAGTTACTACCTATATATTATTTACAACATAAGTTCGCTGTAAAAAATAGTAGGTCTACAATGGTTTAAATTGTACTTAATAGCTGAACTTTATAATTAAGCTAAGTGAACACGCCGTTTACCAAAGATGCAAAATAAAAAGTCAGTTAATTGATAACATAAAAAATTATTATACATTAATTAACTAATATTATTTGTACATATTTTGTAATTCTATTAATAGATTATTTTAACCGTATTTTGAGCACAGAGGCTAACTTATACAAGAGGCCCCATGGGCCTTAACGGTCACCTGAGTAATCCATTTTTTCAAAATGTACTTTTCAGTCTTCATAAG
>JAUMGZ010002800.1:0-10463 GCA_032359645.1 Pododesmus macrochisma | reverse complement strand
CCTTGGCGTCCATTAATGATCGACGGCTGATTTGAAGCTTGGCTTTTGGTCATAGGCGATGTCCAATCAATCACTCACTCACTAAATCACTTGGTTGGCTTGATTTTTCATTAAAATGCCCGTCTAATTTTGCAAGTCCATTAAGTTGGTGTTTTTGTGGACAGTAGCTTCGGAGCTACACCTGAAATCCGGAATGAATTCCCTTTCAAGCTCTGATAATCTCTTTGTTTTCAGTAAGTCAGGCAGTCAGTCAGTCTTTAATTAAATAAAAGTATATTTTTATTGAGCCATCTTTGTGACATTCTACTAATGAGTCTTTGGCTGTTCGAAAGAAGTGCCAGCAGGAATACTTTAACACAATTTCTATTTTGTAAATGCGTTCTCCTTAAGCGTTTGCAAGGGCATTTCTATATTAGTGTTGGCAGAATGTGTTTGTCCTTTTGTATCCCCCATGTCTTACTAGTTTTGATTTAGCTAGGTGTTGTCCATTCTGAATTTATTTTCCATATTTGTCCGTTGATGATGGTAAATTGGCTTTCGGTCTTAGAATAGGTTCTCTCATACTTTTGGTTGGTTGTTTGCTATTCTCAAATGTTTTTGTTTGTTTTTCATTACCTCTTGTTCTGATTATCCCATGATTTCTCTAAAAACACTTTTGAATAATCTTTAAAGTGTTGATAAAGCGAGGAACCTCATTAAGATCTGATTTAGATAAATATGTACGTGATATGATAACCTAATTAGGACAAAACAAAATTACTCTGTTTAACCTTAAACCTTAAAGTTTGCATCCATGATTCAGGCAACAATCGAAAATTGAAAAAGTGCATCCCATTTTTGAATTTCAGAAGACAATTATTATTGTTAAAAGCAATTTGAATTGCAATATGTTAACATCTATTATCTTAAAGGACCAACGTTTGATGGAAATGCATGGAAACAGAATTTTATGAAACTAACATTGTTATTATTAGTAATACAATAAGAAAATGCAAAATATAACAAAATCTAAAATTTTACATCCCGTTAACATTGAAACAAAGTTTGAATTATTGTTTTTATTTAATGCAATTCAGTTTGAATAATTGTACAATGTGCATAAATAACAGAAAAGAATTAAGAGAAAATATATGAAATTTTAGCACAGATTATTCAATTTCTAAGGCTTTGTTATGTCTTATCTGGAACGTATGTTTAACATATAATACATAAAGTGGTTTTAAGTTTTATGTTTGTCTAAAAATGTTAAAGGTGGACCAATGTATTACTAGTAAGTAAAAATGCAATATGAAGGTGATTATTTAGTGTGAAAAGGGCCTATTTTCATTAATAATAATGTTAATTGTTGGGGTCAGTGCATAACATCTTACAACATTCTGTAAAGCCCACATGCTAATATTTTAATTTCAATTAAAACATAAGTAGTGTATTGTTCTATTTTCACATACTGCAGGATTTAAAGTTTTGCTAGTTGGTGGCAGAGCCCTGGCTTTTAACTAAAAGTATCCCCTTTGTATACGCTCTTCAGAATTAAAGTTTAAGAAAGTATTAGCAACAATAAACAATATGGCGCCAATGTGGAGCTAAATAACGTATTTTTTTCCAAAGGTATACTGCAAGGGCATTATTTTACAAATATGGATGCAATTTTGAATATTTCTTCTCTGCAACTGATTGGAATAATTCAATGTATGATTGAAGAAGTTGATAAACATACGGTAATGACAGTCAATCAAATATGCAAATCTACATTTTACATTGGCTAAATATCATATACCTGCTGTGCTGTTCTTTTTAATATAAAAAATATGTAACTTTATTTCAAACTTTGAAATAACATAATACATAATTTAGATAAGCGATAATTTTTTTTGTTAGCAAAGCATAAAGCTGACAAAGTCTACCCATCTTAGAAGGGTGATGACATATTGTTTTATAATGAGTACTAGTTTTTCTGGTTCTTGATTTGGTTTTAATTATACATTTTTGTTCAGGCCATCAGTTTTATTCTGTTAGAGACTACATGTACTAAGTTTTGACCTAAGTTCTTGTTATTTAAGTTAACACTAAACATGTGCCAATGGCCTTAGATTTTAAGTGCAGTATAGTTGGCCTAAACATTTGTGATTGGTTAAGATGCATCGAGAATGACCATTATTGTAGGCAGTTGTAATATACAACGCTGCTATGAAGATGTGGTATAAATGCAGCTACAAAACATATTTATAATGTTACATAACAGGGAACAGTGATACTTGATACTAGATCCAAAATGACAAAAAGGCAAATACAAGATTAAACATGTACAACAACAAATTCCGATACTTTAAACCCTTTCAATTCCTACAGTACATCTGCCATTGGTCCAAGGAAAGTCTAGATGTACTTGTGCATTTCTACAAATTAATTATAATGAAATATTAAAGTATCAAACATGTTTGTGCATCATTAGAATCTTGGGAGCCTGTGAGTTACACAAACGTGTACACATCTAGATCTAGGAATTGAAATGTCTTTTTGGATTTTTTAATTTTTAAAATATCTGAACAAAACATTTTCTCCTCTGGCAATCATATTTTAAAAAAGTGTATAAACTTGATTGCTAAATTAAATATGCTGGGCAAACTAGATCTATATAACTTATATTCACACTGTTTAAGCAACACCATTGTATCGCAATTAGCTGAATGTCATATTGGAGAAGAAATAATCATATGCAGTATAAAAAGTTGTTTTAATTGTATAAAGTCAAACAATAACAGATTACATTGACTTGCTTTGTTTTTGCAAAACGATGTCAAACGCACATAGGATAACCTGGATTGGTCGACTCTTTATTAATGTATACTTTTAGTGAAGCTGTACTTTCAATCTGCCAGAGTTGACTTAAGTCAAAATGCTAATGCGTTTGCAATGTGTATACATAATAGGTAATATGTTGTAATAGGTAATATGTTGTATCAATATTATATATTGAAAAATCAAAAATGTTATACCTTCATTAAAAAAAAAAACATAAGACAAATAAGGGTTTCATCTGTAGAGTTTAATGTACTTCTTTTCATTAAAATGTTTATTTATATTAATCTAATACTTAATATCAAATTCCATAATAAAAAATGGGTGTAATAATTGAAATTTAAGCCATTTTTTAATACATTGCTAGGTCTCAAACCAATATGTATCTGCTAAAAACTATGGCAGGACTTCACTACAGTGTGTTTCCTTTTAATTATGTAATAGCGTGACAATTTTAGCTGCAATTTACCAGTTTTAGCTAACTTATAAAATTGAAATAATTTCCCCATGACAATACATCTTTCACATCCCTTCAACTCATGTCTAGGTCATATCAACATGGTGTCTGCTTGTAAAATTGTTACAGTGCACACTGATCGTGACTTTTTATTGTGGTTTCTCTAAAAATGTTATGTCACAGTCACATTGAAATTATACCAGTTCAGTTAGTCACATTATTCTGACACCAATCCAACCAGTTTTTCTCCTACCCTTAATGTTAATGCTCAACAAGGATGAAGAAGATAACCAAATTCTTACATCTTAGTTGTGACTAAGCTAGGAATTGAATATGTGTCCTCTGACGGTGCAGCTTTAAATCAGTTTCTATGTTAATATACTAATTTTTGTATATGAGTCTATTGGTCCAAGAGCATATTTAAGCTAAAAAAACCTCGGCTGTTGTAGTTGATATGTCCATTTTAACTAATTTCAGATTTATATCAAGTTCTTATTATATGAACTTTACACCAGGCATTTATTACTGTAAAACAACTTCAGAAAGTAAGTCACCTTACTGTAGGATTTAAAAGTTCCCATTTGAAATAATTTAACACATTTCATCAATTTCGCAAGTTCTAAAATACTTGTGTAAAATTGAAATGAAGGAAAATTATTCAATCTTTAATAACTCCAACCAGTTTTAACAATTTGTAGAGTATCACTTAAACACTATTGGACATAGCTATAGAGTTATCAATTTGGTATGCAAATACATGCAGAGTGTATTTTAGAGTGCTGCATACAAAAATGGCATCTATGTGACTTTTTGTGCAAGAGTTATTGTCCCTTTTCTTGTAATCTCAGTAGCATTGACTTAGCAGTACCAAGTATAACCGTTTACTACACTGATAACTTCATTGTGGTTATAAAAAGAAAGAAGTATAATCCTCCATTTTTCTCTTTCAGTTTAATTTGCAAAATATTAAGTAGTAAGTGCAGTATAATTGAAATATATACAGATTTTGTTATTCAAAATGCAATTAAACAATCATGAACTAATTGTTTATGAAAGACACAATTCATACTTATCAATTTGACTGTTAATCCAAACTTTTTGTTGGTAAATAAAATGAAAAACTTATATAAATTAAGAATGAAACTGCATTTTACTGTTTTGTTAATTTGGCAAAATGCCATTTTTTAATACATTTTATCAATTTGAATGAGATATACCCCAGTAATCTTTTTTAACCTTTTAATTTCTTTATGTATATATGTTTTAAAGTCAACATATGAAAACATTTATACATCATTGCTTTTATTGGATAAAGCCTGTAAAAATAAAGGGAAAATTGCACCTTTCTTCTGTAAACTTGGCAAAATGCCAATTTTTAATGGGATATTTTCAGTTTAAATGAGATATACTCCATTCAACTTTTTAACTCTCTCTTTTATTTATAATAAAGTATTTTGAAATCAACATATGAAAACATTCAAACATCATTGCTTTTATAAAGAAAAGCCTGACAAAAATAAGGGAAATTCTAGCACTTTTTTGCACTGTTTGTGTGAATTTGGCAAAATGTGAATTTTCAATTACATATTTTCAATTTGAATGAGATGTACCCAACACACCTTTTTAACTTTTTTATTTATCGATGATAAAGTATTTCGAAACATATACATAAATCATTGCTTTGAATAAGATTTTATTAGATAAAAGTCTGTACTAATTATAAAGGGAACATTTGCACCTTTTTGTTGTTGTAAATTTGGCAAAGTTCCAATTTCAATGAATTTTTCACATATAAATTAGATATTCCCCATTTTACTTTTTTACTCTAAAATTGTTGATGATAAGATGTTCTAAAAACAGCAAATGAACATATTCATACATTATTGCTTTTTCTAAAAATGCTGTTAATAATAAGGAAAATGCATTTTTTGGTAAATATGGCAAAATTCCATTTTTAAATGACATATTTTCAATTTAAAAACAAAAAATCACACTTACATTTTTATCTTTCTAATAATAGTAAGGTGTTTTGACAACAACATAAGCAAATTTTCATTCACCCCTGTTTTTGTTATAGAAAGCTGGTAAAAACAATGCAAAACTTAAATTTCTTATGCATTTGAAATATGACAGAATTGTTTATTTTCGAGGTAGGGGTACGCGAATGTGTGTACAAATATCTGATATTTGTTTTGCTTATACATTTAACAATATATGCACAAACTGTTGCTTTGGTTTATTTAAGACTTATTGCTCAATTTCCATAAACAAATTTCATAGTTTTTTTTATAGAAGCTTAGCTCTGATTGGTCAATGTTTCGCAAAAATATAATAATAATAGCAGTTACCATAGCAACAAACGATTGAATTTGAATTTGGACTATTTTTATAACATTCGTTGGTGGTATTAAGTAATGTATTTAAGTATTAGTTAATTCTGAGACTATGAATGCCAGACCCCTAGGCAGCAATGTTGGTCCTTACATATAATCCATTTTAAGAACTATTCATATACCATAATTACTTACTTTTATTTTATCTTTAACAATTTTTATGTATTCGTGATAACTTGCACCACTTGCAATTGTGCATATTTCAACCGTTTAAATCACTGGTCAATTGGCTACTGTTTTTGTTTCCTTTCTGTATTTATAGATTTAAAAAAAAAACAGTTTAAATCAATGAAATAATATATTTCAAAAATTACATACATGTTTATATTAAAAACCATGATTTGGGCAATCTTGATTCACTTAAAACATATCTTAAAAATACAATACATACTGCTTGCTAAATGTAATTTCAGACTGAGCTGGGTGTTTAAAAAAAACATTTTACTACATATTAAACATATATATTAAGCTTATCAGTTGTCCCTATTCAAGGCCTAACATATACAGGACAATACACATAGAGCGTATCTATGATAATCCTATCACACAAACTCGAAGCATGGGGATTATTATTGTATAGTAAAATATGTATTTTTGCTCTGTAATGTCGTAATTATTATTTTTAACATTACCTTTTGGAAATCACACAACTTCATATAATAACCCATCACATATTTTAATGAATATTATTTATCTTAATCATGATTATGAATTGCGCTTTTAAGCAAATCAATTGGCTATGAAATGGTACGATTATTGGCAGTATAACTATAACTTGTATAGAACTAGCTCTTTGAAATAACGTAAATGCATGTATTGCATGAATAAGTCATGATTCGGCCACAACAGAAGAACCATAACAACCAATACCAATAAATGGACTTCGGTCTTGTGTGGTATTGCACAACTCGATTAAAAATGAAAGAAAGGCCGAGTAAGGTTTATGTATGATAACTTATGAGTGTTACAGATCAATAATGCATAATGCATACACATTTTTTTTATATCTTGAATACAATGTCGATTTGAATGTCATTGTGTATTGTTGTTGTACTAAACCAGTAGGGCGTTGTTAAATGTGTACCTGTGTTATTACCTGTTTCAACAATGGTCGATGTAATATCTTCGAACCCTGTCTCGCATATATAAACGCTTACACCGACGATTAAGAAGGCAATGTGCTGATTGGCTAAGAACAAAGGTCATGCTGAGGTGACCATAAACGGGGAGTTGTTAGATCTTGTATTGGAATGTATCGTCGAGGAACGGAATATTCAGGTCTTATTTTAATTAGATTGTTCTTTTAGGAGTGTCCTTGTTATTAACAGTTGGTTGGGTTGTCATTTTGATTCTAAAAGTTAGCTTATTGGATGTTGGTTAGTTGAGTTGCTTAATTGTTTCAACGCGGATGTACTTCCTTAAGCTACATCATTGTTACAATTTAGTTGATTTTCTTTCAGTTTCATTAGCCATTTATTATTTACATTTGTTTTGATAGCTAAGTTGTTAAAAGTAAATAAACAATTAAGTTGTTCAATGTTAGATGATAATAAGGTGAATTTGCTTTCGAGCTGTAAACATTTTCGATGTTGTTATTGTTATTATTGTTATTTTTGTTGCTGTTGAACTTTCAACATTTCGCTAGTTATTAAACGTAAGTTGGGTGGATGTTGGTAAATTGAGTTGACCAGTAATGTACGTTCCCTTACATTTGGTTGAGGCGCTTTAGTAGCAGTGACGATTAGTAGCAGGAGAACACATATAAACCACTGACCGTTATATATCATTAACATTTAGGTCCAAGATTTGACATGTGTTCCTTGTTTGGACTGTTACAGTGTTCCTTGTAGCTATTTGTTTGGACTGTTACAGTGTTCCTTGTAGCTATTTGTTTGGACTGTTACAGTGTTCCTTGTCTGGACTGTTACAGTGTTCCTTGTCTGGACTGTTACAGTGTTCCTTGTTTGGACTGTTACAGTTGTATTGTTGCGCAAAATTATATTAGTTTGTTGCTGCTTGAATGTCTGGGTTAAATAAAGATTGAAAATGCATAGAAGCTAAACTGTGGACCATTTTAAAAAATGCAATCATTCTATATAAATCGCGTCTGTATGAAAGTTGCTGCTATTTGGTTTTATTAAACATATGGGTTGCAACATCTAATTAAGTTACACCACACATAATTCTTTTTCTATACTTACTTTTCACTATTTGTACAATTGCCCCCTACAGTATCCGCATATTCAAAAAGGGGTATACTATATGTGCCATGTGTGATTTCTAATGAATTTCGGATTCTCTCTTATTCAATTCGGAGATGTTTATGTATGCCAATTGTCTTCCATGCCTTATCAACAGTTTCTTAAAAACGTGTATGCCATAATCAATCTTTATTTAACCCAGACATTCAAGCAGCAACAAACTAATATAATTTTGCGCAACAATACAACTTTTTAAATGCCCATGAGCCATTCAAACCTTTATCAGAATTCATTTTTCCAAACCAACCCTATTAAGAAAGGGAATCATACACCTGAAATCGTTTGTAACACTCCTTTTCTTACTACGGAGGAAATCGTAAAATTCGAATACTCCATACTATACTAAGATTTGATTGTAGACATATAAAGATGTTCAAGTACAACATAAATCTTTATAATGATTTTGTCCCTTGAATGTGTGTCAGTTGTCAACATCGTCTATATTTGGTATTACATGATAACAAGCGATTGGTCCTTAATTATATATATTGTTACAAAAAATGATAAAAAGGAGACAACCTTAAGAGTAACGACACTCTTATTTTATTGATCTTGTTTCGTTTTTAGATTTGAAAATGATTCTATAAACTAGCGTGCAAATTTAACACAAAAAACAAAGTACTCACAAGTTCCCACATATTTTAGACATGTAAGGTATAATACAAGCATAAACGTTAAATATGCTTTAATACATGATTTATTCGAATTGTTTTAATGGGAAATAGACTGTATATAACATTTAGTTATTATCAAAAGATATGATGCGATTTACCTTTGAGGAATAATGTATTTTCTTTTCTGCATAATGTACTGTATGTATTATGCCTGTTTACTTTCAGATAACTACACTTTGCAGCTTTTCTTGTGTATTGAACACTTTCAAAATAGTCATTTTACTATAGACAGTGGCATTGTGTTTGTGCAGGAAATGTTACACAATCCAATATCTAATTGTTCAAATTGTTAGAAAAAAAATGTGTGTACGTATACGTATTTTAAAAGATATATTTATGGTTTTTTAAGAATATTTCCATATTAAAGTATTTGAAAGCATTAAAGGCATTTGTGCCGTTTATTTATTATCATACATTTACATGTTTATATCTAATTCGGGAAACAATGGTCAGCTAACTATTTCATTAAAATTTTATGTTGATAATTTTCATGGTTTTATTTTAAACTTGATTTTTTGATTTTTTGAATAAATAGTCTGTTTCACACATTTAAGCATGGAATAAATGGAAAACATACATTGAATATTAATGTCATAATAATTTTGATTGACCTTATTTTGCAAAAATGTGACTTTATTTTAAAAAAAATCATTTGTTAACGTAAGATCCAATTTAAAGACTTTAAAATGCTGTCAACCTATATTTGTTTGTGGCAGACAATTCGATGACACTAGCCTATTACCTTAATACATATTTCAAAGCAATTCACTTTTGTCAATTTTCATTATCAAAATGTCTGTTTCTTTGTTTCATTAACTCCCGTTTAACATAGTTAACATTGATCTAATAAGTAGCTTTTATTTTTCAAATTGTATAATATATTATGCTCTTAGTGATCAGTTTCCTGTTCTTTATTGCGTTGCTTTGTTATGATATTTTTTGTTCAGGTTTTGTTATACCCCCGCTTCAACGAAGTGAGTGGTATATAGTGTCTGTCTTGTCGGTCCGTCCGTGTGTACTTGTGTCCTTCCGAACAGTTTTCGGTGCATATTTCCCATGTTTTGTTTTCACATATTGTAAAAAACAACCTATGATATGGGCAATTGTACTAGAGGCGGTATGTCACATTCCATAAAAAGGTCAATGTGACATATATCATTGAATAATGGTTTCCTGAGCATATCACCAATGTTTTTTTTGTGACATATCATAATAACTTTAGTATATGGGTCACTGTGACCTCTGCATTGACCTTTGACCAACATTATTGAATATTCGCTTTCAAGGCATATCTCCCATGCTTTTCATATATTGTAGTGAAACTTATCATATGGGTACTTGTACTGAAGGCGGTGTGTCGCAATCTATAAGTAGGTCACTTTGATCTCTGCCTTGACCTTTGACATGCACTATTAGTTACACGATGTGTTAGTAAAACTGTGTAACGAATATATCTTACCGACTTCCCTTTTTATATAAAATTAACAATTAAAAAAAAAAAATCAATGTAATTTCAACAACCGTGTACAGAAGAAAAGCGATAGGGGGCAATGACCAAAACAGACCACGTCACGTGCAGTTATACACTGTCAATAACTGAGGGTGTATGGAAAATACACATAATACACGTGGTGCTTCTAATCCAATCAGTATCTCAGAAATGTGTTTTAGTTAAGATATAATTGATTACTGGTTTATTAACTAAAAATGGAAACATCACGAACATCTATTAAAAAACTAAAAGCAAAATCAGGTGTTCGCGATATGGTAAGCGTTTCCTGCTACACATGTGCCACCCGCCCCGATGCCTTCGTGTCATTCCGGTGTATGGTAACCTTATCCACCAATTAAAAAGGGAGCAAGAGTCAAGAGTCACCAT
>JAUMGZ010002799.1:0-20645 GCA_032359645.1 Pododesmus macrochisma | reverse complement strand
AAGTTAATTGTGATAATATATACATATGTGTATATACTTTATTACTTTGTGCGAAACAACTCAGGGCGAAACCACTCGGTGCGAACTTGTTTTTGTGCTAAACCACCCGTTACCAGTGGGAACACCTAGTGCGATGGTGGGTATTTAGCACCTATTCGGATGGTGGGTATTTTAAGGCTGTTAACACTTCATGATCAGTTACATATATACCTCCTTATTTCTAATGAAGGATTTAGTGAAATTGACTCATATTGTTTGTAATGTAACTTGTGAAGATTATTGATTCAATATACAAGAGTTACTACAATTATAATTGAAAATGCAACTTACTACAGAGTCATTTAACAAAAGATAAACAATAATTAAAGTCAATAATAGTTTGTTTGTCTTATTGGGGTTTAAAGTCCCTTCAACTCGTGTCTAGGTCATATCGAGACATCTGGTGTCTGCTTTTGGCGACTTTATAGTACTGTATCGCTGAAATATCACACCATAGGCACATTGACATGATACTTAACTCGATCATATTGTCCGGACACCGAGCAAATCAGTACTTCTAAATCTCCAACACAGAGATGCTAAGCAAATCGCAAGAAGATAACCTGCTAATTTTAATGTCTTTGAATCTCCAGGATTTGAAAAGTTTACTGCGCATAATATAACCTCTTATGGGTTTTCATCAGATCTTTGCAATTACACCATGAAAGATTGGCATTTTAATCAGTTGTAAAGTTCTTCAGTTTAAACTATAAACTTGACATTGATTCTAATGCAACAGCCTATTGTCAAGATTCCTTATAAAAAGATTTACAATTTGAATAGGCACAACTTTTTGTGGTTTTGTTGTTTAGGTAATGTTTTCAATTACATACCAAAAATCAATCAATTATCAGCAGAGATTTGGGAAGGCAGGGGCCATGTTACATTGTTTGAAGGTAATGGCATATGAAATTATAGCATAGCCCATCATACTTTAATATTCTCTTATAGAAGATATTACAGTGGCCCATAAAAATCTTTAGTAATTGTCCGATTGAAATTTCCCCTTTCCTAATCACTGAGTCAGTAGTCAAACTTTGCTACAATTTATTATCTACAGTTAACCACCTCTTCAGATGAGCCATGCTACATGTATGTTTATTTATTGTTATATGTTAGCTTATAATTGAAAATGGACAAATAGTTCAGAAGAAACAGGCATTTTTGCCATATATCAATTAAAAGAAGATAACAGTTTTATAAGTTATTCACACTGTGCTACAATAAATATTGCAACTCGCATACAATGAAGGCGGTATAGAGGTTCAATAAGGTCAACAAAAAAATACTGTGTTTCCACTAACGGCTTATATTAAAAAAAATTAGGTAGGCAAATCTTTTTATTTTACTTTTAGATTTTCCATAGGTTATATAGAGATAGAGGGTCTGACTCTAACAGTGCTTGTCTGAAAATGGCAAAAAAATCTTTTAGGGAAGGCACTAAGAATAAGGGTAGGAAGGATTAGTGGAAACGCAAATATTTTTATACCCCCCCCAACCAAGTTAGGGGGGTATACTGGAGTCACCCTGTCTGGATGTCTGGATGTCGTCCGCAGTAACTTGTCCGGAAAACTCCTCCTCATCTAACAGGTGGATTTTATTGAAACTTTGCACAAATGATTGGTATCTTATGTAGTTGTACACCAGCATTTTAATTTGGAATTTCGACCCTTTTTGATGGAGTTATGCCTCTTTGTGCGAAATACTTGTCCCCGCAACTCTTCCTTAACTAACAGGTTGATTTTATTGAAAATGATCGGTATCTAATGTAGTTGTGCACTGGCATTTTAATTTTGACCCTTTTTGTTGAAGTAATGCGAAAAATTTGTCCGTACAACTCATGTGCACCAACATCAAAAGTTGGTTGAAGTATAACTCTCAAATATACATAACTTGGCGGAAGCAGGAGTATTACTCAGCCATCCTTGCGACAGCTCTAGTTTCTTTTGGCCTAACCATACATGCATGTGTGCAGAATATTGTTGCAATACTGCAATAAATACATGTACATGTGGTCTTAGATAGCTATGACATACTGTTTCATACAAGTATATATATATATGTCATATTCATTTTCAGGCTAATGAATTAAAGGTGGACAAGAAAGTTTATTTTGATATCACAATTGGTGGAGAGCCCGTTGGAACCATCGAAATTGGTTTGTTTGGTGATATTGTTCCCAAAACGGTAGATAACTTTTTCCAATTGGCCAAGGGTACCGGTATAGAGGGAGTTGGAGGCTATAAAGGAAGTATATTTCATCGAGTGATTAAGAACTTTATGATACAGGGTAAGTAATTCATAGACAAATTAGTGAAATGAATTTTTAAAGTTACTACTAAACTTTATGCAAAAATGAAAAGTTTATCATGGTCAGTAAAACTCAATACATTGACAGCACAACGCGTTTAACTGACTTAACAGATGGGACGAGGGTAAGAAATATAGCACATAACTTTTAGGTCACATGCTTTATTTTCTTCAGTGTGCAGAAGTGCAATCTATTTAGTCAGAAAATCAAACGGGTGTTGTATTGTTTTATTAATACTTTCTTGATACATGTACATTGTAAACATAGTTCAAGCGTATACACATTTTACTTGAAATGCTAACAATTTTAACCTTGATTGAATGTTGTCTCAGCATTATTTTATGGCATTAAAATTGCTATGACATTATAATCAGCTTTGCAGAAACTTAATCTCATGCTAATGTTTTTTAAGATATCTTCAATACAAAGTTATTTTTTAAAAAAAAAACCTTGAAAACACTTACCTGTAAAGAAAATAAGGTTACATAGGTTTGTATTAAGATAACTTATCGAGTACACAAAACCATTAACTGTGTATATACAGTATGAATATCAATCCTGGTAAATACGGTAAGAGAGACAAAACTTATTTGATTATCAGAAAAGAAGACTTATTTAAGTTGCTGTTATTCATAGAGTGGAACGTTAACCAAGGAAAAACTCAGAAGTACTAGGACTGTTAATCCAAAACTTTATGTACATGTACCAACTCAAATATAAATCCAATGACAATTGTTTCAGGAAGCGTGTAAATTAAATGAGAGCAATAAATCATCTTGTACTCTCTTCTGGATACTTTTATTATTTAATTATAGACATGAGCAAGATTTTCCTGATCACATGACCTCGCTTTACTTTTAACTCAAAATAATTGGTGTTTTTGACCTATATAAGCGCAATTAAGTTTTGTAGAATTTTAATATCATGTCTTTTTTTCACTCTGGTGATTTGACCTATAAATAAGTAAAATTAGGCTAATTTTTAAAAAACTTCTCACAAACCGATGTCTGATTACTTTCATATTTGATATACGTGATCCTTGAGCCAATGTTTACAAAGTTTGCGGGGAAAAAATGTGCATAAATGAAACACTACGGGCGCTTCAGTCAACATAGAGTTTTTTTTACATTTTCGCCTTCTCAGGAACTGCTTGGCCTATTTCAACCAAATTCATAATTTTTATGTAGACCATAACTAGTAAAAATGTTTGACTTGGATTACTGAGGTGACACTTGAGGCCCATCAGGCCTCTTGTGTAAAATTTTAATATTATTTGTGTAAAATTTTAATATTATGTCTTTTTTCACTCTGGTGAATTTTACCTATATAAGTTTCATAGAATTTTAATATCGTGTCTTTTTAAACAGGAGGAGACTTCACAAATAAAGATGGAACTGGTGGGAAGAGTATCTATGGTGACATGTTTGAAGATGAGAATTTCAAAGTGCATCATACTGGTCCTGGTTATTTGAGTATGGCAAATGCAGGTAACTTCAAAATCCATTGTTTATTTAGACAATGAAAAAAATAAATTGTTTTTCCACTTTCCCTATATAGCTACCTTCCCTTAAGTTCTTTTTTGGCTTTTGGTGACATGCACTGTAAATTCCTGCTTTCGATGTCTTTTGTAAAAATATTTTCCAATTTTTTGTCTAACCTATAATTTCTGAGGATGAAAGTGGAAACACCAATCTGGTTAAAACCATATCTTGATCTACGCTCCATTCCGTAAACTATACTTAACTCACTGTATCAATATCTGATAAAATCCCATACAGGGTCACGTTCTGGTAACCTTTACGTTAGCCAATCAGCAAAGCGCTGTCAGAATTTGTAATGTTCGTCATAATTTATCCGCTTTGAAAGGCGTCCGATTATGCAAACAAACATGATGGAATGTTTTCACACCAGAGTGAAATTTGAGACATGATAAGGATATCAATGATGTTACCATGGCATTGAGTACCCCTTGTTGTGTTACTCACAGTCATACAAACATGTGGGTTTTATGTGTGTTTTCTTTTGTTCAGACCGAAATCAATTTTGAATCCAATGCTGAATCGATAGAAGAAGTCCTTATTTGATTGATAAAAATTTATTTTAATTTAATGGGCAAAGTTCAAGTAAAAGGTCACCAGAACTTGACCAGTTGTTGGGATGTCATCAGATCTTGATACAGCATATCGTAGATTACGGAATGGAGCGTAGGTCAAGATATGGTTTTAATCAGATTGGTTGAAACACAAGAAATTTTTTTTTAGCCTTACTGTTGCATTAAGAGATTACATGTTTGTTGTCAGTTTTATTTGTCCTCCTTTCTTGATTCAGATGTCCTTAATGATGAGACCATGATTATGAAGTGTATTTACATATAACAATTTTTTGTGATGTGCCAATGGGAGACAAATGTCGGTTATACTCTTGTCACCACAAGATAACATAGTCAGCACATTATCACAGTACATTATTGCATTAGTTAATACAAATACACAATTTTTCAGTATACATTTGAGATTTAATGGTTGTTTTGTGGTATAGAAATAAATAAAATAAAAATGCTTTTCTACACAACAACTTTGCAATAAAAAAGAAATTGGCATTCGTTAAAAGTACCGGTATATATTTTGTGAATATGAGAAGTCATGTTCCCTGGCGACAAATTTACTCTATATAAGAGAAAGTGCTTTATAATTAGTCTCAACTATTTACAAATATTTTTTATGTTTATAACAAATGATCAAAATTCAAAAAACAGATTATTCATGTTGTGAGAGGAAATAGTATGTATTTGTGCTTATTTCATTATTATTATTATTCGGATAATACTGCTAAATTTTTAGTCAAAACATCCATTATTTTACTAAAATTTTGGTGATCATAAATTGAGAGTTCTTGATTCTCAATTGCAATTTTCAATATAACATCACATTAACCAATAAAAGACCAATTGTATCTAGAGACTATCAATGTTCATAGTACAATGTATGTTTACATTTTAAACAAATAGCTACTTACGTTAAAAAAAGTTCAGGAAAACATAAATCGCGAATGAATATACATATTGAAATGTACAATTCCATAAAAACAAATATTGATTCTTAATGATACAATATATGTTTGACAATGTAACTCTTGCACTTGTTATTTATCTTCTTGAAAATGCAACTATCTCACGGACACAACAAAAGTTTTTGTACTCAACTCTAATTTATTTTTATTTTTGCATCTTAAAATTATTTCGTTACTTTATGGGTGCAATAGACAAATAAACGGTTTAACTCAATATTAGGTATGCATCCATTATCATACATAATGTTAAAGGAAATAAGTAAATTAGAAATATCCTTTGATATCATTGGGATTCTGCAATCACACAGCAGGTGAGACAGTCGATCCTGAAGGTTCATGTAGAATACTAATAGATACAGCTATACATAATCATTAAACAATCTACGACAGGGACCAATGTGGTACAGCGACACCTAGATTTAGCTTTGGAGAAGATAACCAACATCTGTCTCCCACTCCCATTATATATTTATCATTTTGAAACAGATTTTATCTCATTCATTTATGTAATTCAGTGAAAACCAAATAATTAAAATAGAATATGTAATATCAGTTGTATTGCATGTGGGGGCCCACCTTCATTATGAATTTACTTAAACTTGAACTTAACATTACAAGGAGACTTAATGGTAGGCAAATGGTTCACCCACACTTACTACATCTTACTTGTGAAGTGGCTTTCGGAGGTTCAAAATTATACTTGTAAAACAACTGTATGAGAGTAGATAGTACACAATTAATTCAAAATGTTAATGAAGGAAAGTTAGTACCCCCTGGAAATGTTGAGTTTCTGTGCAAGCCCAGTCTATATAGTGAGTAGAAGCACAAAGACTATACTGTAATCACTGGTCTGTACTATAAGTACAGGCCCATATACATGTACTATAGGCAAACAAAATGGTTGAAACCTAATGTCATTGAAAAGATGTTTATAATGATGTATTTATCTTTAGATCTCCTATGCTAGACACCTTATAAAGATCCTGGTGGGAGGTTTGAGTGCCACAGTAACCTTGAGAGCTATGCTGGCGGGAACTTGTGTTCCTGGTAAGGTCCCTCAAGTCAGACAGGTTAATGGGTAGAGGCCAGACAAAGATCAGCACGTCCTTAGAGGGGACGCATAGTTGGCGGTCCCGTTTACAGGGATTTTTAACGCCCGGGTCGATAATGATCCCCCTCTTAAGTTTGATAGAAGAGTAGGTTGAAATGCCATTGCATGGGCTAATCCTTCTTTCTAAACTATCCCTATTGCTTTGCTTTGCTGTTCCTGTCACCGCTTCTCTTCCTGTCCTATCGTGCAGTCCCGTTTACAGGGATTTTTAACGCCTGGCGCGATAATGATCCCCATCTTAAGTTTGATAGAAGAGTAGGTTGAAATGCCATTGCATGGGCTCATCCTTCTTTCTGAACTCTCCCTATTGCTTTGCTTTCCTGTTCCTGTCACCACTTCTCTTCCTGTCCTATCGTTTGGTCTTTCTCCTTTAATCTTTGGTCACGATTTCAGTGAAATTTGATAGAGCAGTTAGAGCACAGAAACCGATTAACTAATGAGAATTTAGTTACCTACCGGTAATTAATATGCGTAAATATGCATGACTCACATTGGTCTTCAAACTTAGCCTGAGTATTGTCATTATATACTTGCATACCAAATTTGGATGAAATCTGACAATTTTTAAAGCAGTTATAGCACGGAAACTGATTAACCAATGAGAATTTAGTAACCTTATTAATATGCGTAAATATGCACGAATCGCATTGGTCTTCGAACTTAGCCTGAGTATTATCATTATATATTTATTTTTGTTTTGTTTTTTAGGGGAAAACACTAATGGGAGTCAATTTTTTATCACCTGTATTGCAACAGAATGGCTAGATGGAAAACATGTTGTTTTTGGCAAAGTTTTAAAAGGAATGCAAATAGTAGACATCATAGAAAACACACCGGTCAACTCTGCAGACAGACCGTTGGACGATGTTGTTATTAACAACATAAGAACTGAGGTTCTAGACGAACCCATCTTTGTTGAGAGATAGATTTAAGACCTGTAGTAAACAGCTTTCATTCATACTAAAGGGAGATAATACCAAGGGGAGATAACTCAAAGGGTAGTAATTTAAAGGTGTTCATTATGAAGACATATCAGGCTGCTTTACTTGTCTGGATCTATGTAGAATATAACTGAAATTATAGAATTTGACAATAAATAAATTATAAGTGAATATCCAAATATTGTATACTTTTTTTTAACAAATAAGTGTATGTACACTTGAAATTTTTTTTACATATTTTTCAAATTAAGAAACATGATTTATTTTAATTTATGACACAGATTATGCTGTAAACTGATTGAATAATTCATATGTTGTTGATTATACAATATGTGCCAAAGAATCCTGAAGCATTATTTGTGAGAACTTTAAATGTTGTGTGCTCAATGCTTGTCATTCTTAATTGAATGTGAAACTTGAAGTAAAAAGATATGAAAAGGACAAAATAAACAAGAAAAAATTTATCGGCTGTTTATAAAATATTGCAAATTGTATATAATGTTAAGCATTAATGTCATTAAACTATTACCACCTAGGTTTACAGTGATAATTGTCACAGATAAATGAGGAATATTTTTCATCTGAAATATTTGTAAAATGTGTACATGAATCATAGGGTATTCATAACAAGAGTGTAAAGTGTGTTCTTATAATAAGGTTTCATTTTATATGTACCAAATGTAAATATGTTTTTAAATACTTGGTTCTCAGGTCCTTATCTATTTTAAAGCCCCAAAAATCCCCTTAAAACCCTTAACAAATTGTTCGTTCCTGTTGCAATATACCGGTGTATATTAAATTATCTTAATTTGATAGTAATTTCTTACAAGTATTATTATACAATTAAAGTCAAAGTTGATCTAAAATACATCTTAGTTTCAACTTTTTTCCTTCAAAACATGTATCATCTCAACAAAATGATAAAGATAATGTCTCCCTGCCTCATCTATAATAACAAAAAATGGCCTGAGAACCAAGTTATTAATTTAGTCTGGCCTTACTACACCATAGTATTTGTACTAATGAATTCATGGTACTACACTGTATTTAAGTCTACAATGTTACATCAGTCCACTGACTATATATGTGCAACATAACTATACTAAAGTCTACTACCGTAAGTTCCTTAGTTGAGAATTTTCAAATTTTTTACCTGAATATTTACTGCTGCCGTTCATCTTCTGCACGTTATTACCTTGTAGTTAAAACTATCAATATATAGTTCAAGATGCTGTCTGCAATTTTTACCATAGATGCATTACATCGAAACATTTAAAATCATAATAATTATTATTAATTCTTTAATTTGATTGACAATTTAATAGTCAAATTGATTTTGTTATTCAATAATATCTATCCTTTTTATGGACATCATACTGTCAAAATTATATTGTGCTATATGACAAGTGCTACATTTTGATATACAAAGTAAAAGGTTGTTTTTGCATTAATGAGAGTTATCCCCCTTTATATATTACAAATCAGAGTGTTTGTAGACTTGCTCAAGTCTCATGTTGTCTTTCAATATTACTGGACATGTATACATTAAGTATGCTTGTATATTATGGTGCATTGTAATATTTGTAACTTTTATATAATATTTACCAAAGTTTTATAGGAAAAATAAGAAACTTAGCATTATAAAAGTGCTTTTATACTGGCAACTTGTCAAAGCTTGTATTAAATCATTTTTTTTGAAAACTGTTGAAACGTCCAACTACAATAATATATTGATTTGTAGAATGATGAATTATTGAATATCAAGAGATTGAAAAACTTTATCTAATTTTTAAACCCTTCAGAAATTGTGTTCAATGTGTTGCATTTAGAGGGATCAGTAAATGAATAAAGTTTTTGAAAAATACATGGATATGTTAAAAATGTGTTTAAAGGAAGAAAATTTATCACGCAATTATTTTTTGTTTAAAATAGTGAAATAGATTTAATCTATTCTAATGATTCCTTTCAAAGTAATATAAATTGACACGTATGTGAAAAAGGTGGGTATCTTAATGAATATATGTGTAAATATAACAGGGCAAATATAACAGATTTTATAAAATAATTTGTTTTTGATAAAACACGACATATAGGTTATGTTGGAAAAGTAATAACTTTCTAGTCACTATTAATAAATAGACTCACATAAAGCATTATATTGATGTAATTTTAATTTAGTACAGGTAAAGTAGATTGTGTTAAATGTAAGCTAATTTTCACTATGAATAACATACACCTTTTACTATGGATCTGAAAAGCAATTGTCTTTTTCATTAAACCTTATTATCACGTGAAAATGTACAAACTATATATGTAACAGCTTTCTGATGATTAAAATGCTTTTTTATAACTACACATAATGTAATTATATGAAGATTAATTAAAAATTTGTACTTCATATAGATATTGGCTTACATTTTATGATAATTTATATATTGAAGTTTTGGAATTATTGACCAACCTACAAATAAATTATAAGTATTTATTAATATTGTTTGTTTTTAGTCTATTTGAACAAAAGGCCCAAAGTGGATTTTTCCCTATAGCAATATTATCTGACCATCTATTTCCTTGATCAAGGGTAAGCTTTTTAATTTTTCAACTTCTCAAAAACCATCTGATAAATTTCAATAGACTCGGTAGGAGGCTTCCTTTGAAAAAGGGGTTGACATTTGTTCAAATGACGGGGCTTTGCACCCCAGTGTGAGAGTTATACAAAACCACTACCATGGTGAGTTAGTTATAATGCTACATATATGAAATATGTATTATCTTGATATAAAATCATATACATTACTATATTGTTGAGTGTTATCGATTGTTTGCAAGAATAAGCTATGTACATCTGTTTGTTTTGACACTTCCATAGTAGCTCAAGTATGTAGTAATATGAAAAATGTTAAGTAACATATGTGGGCTATATAATGACATTTGTGGAGTGAGACTGAATTGATTATTATGACATTATCCGTCTGGAAAGATTCATCGGAGACATACACAACTCTGTTTCTTGTTGTTTTGTAAGTCACTGATAGTAGAACGTGTCTTCAATCAAAACAACATTGTGAAATGTTTCATTGTCCGGAGCAACTAAAATATTTTTATGGTCAGAATGATTACGTCTTGTAAACTGTTGTGTCTCGCAACCTCCAAATGCAATTTTGCTATAGCAATTTGTCCGTCGTCGCCCGTCGATAACTTTCCAGATATATTTGCTACTAGTCAAATGGACGAGTGCAATGAAATCATTTGTGAATGTATCATTGTTCGAGTTCCCCAACCATAACACGCATTAGCATTACAACATGGGACAAAATAAAACTGTTAATAAAGCTGCCGACACCCTTAGGCCTGGAGATGGCAATGTAATGGTTCAATACTCTATTCCTTCAGCTTTGATGTAATGTAAACATTTTTACAATAATCGTCTTATTGACATACTTTTACAAGGATGGTTCTTTTGGCCCTGGGGTCAATAATGGGATCACACACTCAGAAGGGGGGGGGGGGGGGTCAGAGTGCATGTAGCTAGCTGAACTTCAAACTCCTACTTCAACAGTTTTCAAGTTATGACAACAATATTTCACAATTAGTATCTTTAAAAGAGGTTCATTTAATGTTGTATTTAAGTTTGTCTCTGGGTCCAAAATTTGGCCACGTCCTGAGGGTAGATTAGTGGCAATATTTCACTATTAATTTCGTCTGTGGTCCATTTTAATAGTTCATCTAAGCTTAGATCTTGTGGTACTATACCCTTCATTTCTTGTCCGTCGGTATCGTACGTAAACTGTACACATTCTTTACTTATTCTCAATAACCAATGGATATATTAAACTTCATGTGTCTGTTTCTCCGATGGTCCCTTTTCCGAATGTCTATCCCCATCCAAAATGACCACAAAGTCGGATTCGTTGAGACTTTTTCGATTTCTTGTCAATTGTTCTCCGTTCATATCTACCATTGCCTTTAGTGTCTACAAGATTAAATACAATCTTCAAGAATCTGGTCCACGTGAACGTCAAGCCTCGCCCCTAATCTTGTGCTCAATGCTGTGTTTGTTGGGTCCTGATATCTAAAATGGGGCACACCCAAGATGTGAACTGTAATAAAGGTGTATTTTGATGTGAATGTACACACGCTGCTTCACCTTTATATCTTAAGGTAAATGCTATTTCTAAAATATGTCTTGTTTGGCCCTGGAGAGAAAGGGGACTACGCATATCGTTTAATTCAAAAATAGTTTTACAGCGAATACAACTTCAAAAGGTTAATTTTGTACGGTTTTGTAGTAAGGATAACACAGTGTTATCATTCCATATCATAGATATGTTTTAGCGCTTTGATCCAAAGTTATTTGTTTAATAAATTAGTGTTAAATGTCACGCCCGAGTATTTCATCGATACCGTGACAAAAGACCAAGATTTTTTCCGGCCTCTATCCCTCTATCCCTCAACCTGTCTGACTTGGGTGACTCTACCAGAGAGTAGTAACTCGAAAAACCAAGACGACATTCCAAAGCCGTAAGTCCATTGACACGTGCAAACAAAAGGACAACGCCGGACGCACACAGAAAAAATAACAAACATACATTTATCAACTAAAACAGGAAACATCACGAATTTCCCGCCCAAGGCACGTTATCCATGCGGACCGACCAAGAACAGTCAGCCAACTCGAAACCAGGCGATGTGGTTAAACCGGTTAATGAGGCCTCGACATTCACACTTGTAATACAACAAAACATACAAAAATACAATCTGAAACATGCCTCGGATGAATATGATATTTATAAGAGGAAAGGGCCAATACTTCGTGTGAGACACCCTCGTTGCGAACCAAAGATCTTGCGTCGAAGTACATCTCTTATTCTACAGCTTCTGCATAACATCAACCTCATCTCTCTCTCTATATATGTATATACAACTCTGAAGCTAATGAAGCAAGATTTAAGATTTACATTCTTGTGAGATGATTCTGCAAACATGTGTATTAACTAGCTCTGGCGATCAAATGAGGCTATAATTAAATAATATTCAATTAATACCTCTAAATACTATTTCTACCATTTCTGGGCTAGGCCAACAATGCTTCAAAGTAATCTTCCCTATTGAATGGATGATATTGTTTCAAAAGGGAACTTTGTGTTTTGGTCCAAAAATAGTTCATGCATAATTTATCGTTATATCAGAGTGCCGATAACAATTCTGAAGTGAACTTTTTTTTTTAAATGGTTTGCAGAAAAGCCTTCAGAAGAAAGATTTACAGTTTGTTGAAGCAAAGTGTCCGTCAAATAACCTATAGGGTCCAAAATTATCATACAAATGTTGATATTTGTACTTAAGTTTTTACCCAAAACATAAAAACCGTTTTTTACTCAAAAGTTGTATAAGCATAATAAATTGAAAAAGAAATAAATGGTGTAAGCGTTATTTTATTAAATTGCAAATCCTTATCTGTGATGAGAGATCGTTGAAATCAATCACGGAATATAATCAAAGTATATTTAAACATTAAGCATGCATCACTATATCTCATCATAAAACCAGTACCTATAGTTATAGACACGTAAAAGAAAAAAAAGTCCATATAAATATAACATAATATGGATGCAATTTCAAACACTTGCATATCCAAGGTACATAAATATACATTAAATAAATAAATGTTCCATTTTCGTTGGCAGAAAGGATATAAAATGACTCAAATATATAGTATACTTATTGATTTAGTGTCCAAACAAACTTCACCGGTAACTCACCGTACACATTTAGTATACTTTACCGGTAACTCAACGTACACCTGTAGTATACTTTATCAACAGTACCCAGATAGCAACTAAACTCTACCCTTTATACATAAACCAACATATCAACCATCGAATTAGTTTGAATTGGTGTATTTATCTCTTGATATGATGAAGTAAGATCACGCTGACGTAGAAATGGGAGCATACATGTCTAATCGTCTTCTCCAAGATGTTTTTATTGTAAGCCAATATCATAATCAGTTACTCCTGATTTGTGAGACGTATAGAATTTAATGTAAGTTGCAGCGTCATGCATTGTCTCCTTTACCGCGGGAACAGTTAACATCCTCTCAAACCAAGCTGCTAGATTAGGAAATCTGTCCGTGGACAACACTTTCTTCCTACCCATCTTTTCAAAAACGGGAATACGCTCAAATATAGGCCAAAATAGGAAATCTAACATGGCTACCTTGTCACCTGAAAAGAAAGCAAATGACAAAGTATGTAGTAGTGAAGATAGCACGTACAGTATAAACATATATATATTTATATATATATTTGTTCTCGTATTTTCAAGTGCTGAGCTGCCTGATGTGGTTTTTGTAGGTTCGTCAATGTCAATGTTCAATCTACATAGTCTTATTTATAGACTTCTTCAACATACTTCATTACATGAACTTTGAGACACCAATCTCTGATAATTTTTTCAACAAATATTATAAAATAAAAGACAGAAGAGTAATCCCAATGGTGATATATATTCTCATGTTTAGATACTTTAGGAAAATCTCCTTACCACCAAAGAAATTTCCTCGCTGTCCAATGTCTTTTTCAAATATGTCTAGTGCTTTCTTTAAATTTTCCAACGGCTCTTCTTCCGTTTGTGCTCTCAACGCATTATAATACAGACCAGTCACCTAGAAAAAACCAAAAATAATACGTACATGTAAAAGGTAGTTTTTGTCACAAAATCATTAAAATATATACGCATTTAATATAAAGTATATTGGGTCATTTCAAAATTGCAGTTTTAATTTCCTTCTAGGCGAGTTAATTTAACACATACAGCAACAAAATAATATTCATCCTGATGTACAATATATACAGTATGTTTGTTAATCATTACTCATGTTCTTTTACGTAACGTAGACATTTAACAATTACAGGAATCGTAGTACTAAGTGTACATATAAAGCAGTAGACTGTGCGCGATATTACCATGCTCTATTGCTTATGGCTGAACATCTATTACTTTTATGTTTAATATAATTTAAGGTTGAACCTGTGATTTGCATTTTCCAACGTAGTTACTGAATGTTTAGAAATTATTTGATTTTCTCTGTAATGTTTAAATTCGTGTTAATAATTAATTTAATTAGGGCTTAACTTCACGTCATGAATCTTTCACCGATATTGTAACAAAAGACCAACGGAGAAAACCCAAAAGATAGGACAGGAAGCGGCGACAGAAACGGGAAACGAAAGGAATATAGATAGTTCAGAAAAAAAGGATGAGCCCATGCAACGGCGTTTCCGCCTTTAAATTCGTGTTAAAATTTAACTGTGAAAATGGCGAAAATAACACTGCAACAAAAGAAGACTCTTGTATAAAATAATAATTTTAGTGATAGTGCCTCCTACCTTACTAAATCTCTCTAGAAGCATTTTGTCTATGGCCTTCTGATACGGATCTTCTGAAGTAAGTTTACTGTCTGGATAAATCTCATCTAGATATTCACATGTGACACTGGACTCGTATACCACTTTACTATCTTGCTCTAAAATGGGAACCAAGCCCAGTGGGTTTTTCTCCAAGAACCATTCCGGCTTTTTCTGAAGATTTATGTTCACAGTTTCGTGTCTGTAATTTAAAGTATGAAAAAATGTACATAAAAGAAAACATTGCAAACGAAGACATTTTAGGACATCACTAGTGGACTTTAACGAAACTGTTGAAAAAAACCTAATCTTTAAAATAATAATACTATACATACAGCTTGGTGGTCATCAAAACAAATGTATTTGCGAGTTTGATATTTGAAACCTTGATACACTTAAAAAACTTCTAAAAAAAAAAAAAAACCGGTTACATATTAGAATACCATCTGAATAAGAGGGACGGACAGCAAATGAAAACGACTATAAACATTAAATTGCAATAAAACAAGGAAGAAAGCTGTCTGTATCAGAGGGACAGACGGCCAATGAAAACGACTACAAACATCAAATTGCAATTAAACAAGAAGAAAGTCATCTGTATCAGAGGGACGGACGGCCAATGAAAACGACTATAAACATTTAATTGCTGTAACAAAAGGAAGAAATTTACTGTATCAGAGTGACTGACGGTCAATGAAAACGACTATAAACATTTAATTGCAGTAGCACAAGGAAGAAAGTTATCTGTATCAGAGGGACAGACGGCTAATGAAAACGACTATACACATATAATTGCAGTAGCACAAGGAAGCAAGTTATCTGTATCAGAGGGACAGACGGCCAATGAAAACGACTATAAACATTTAATTGCAATAAAACAAGGAATAAAATTATCTGAATCAGAGGGACGGGCGGCCAATGACTATTAACATCAAATTGCAATAAAATAAGGAAGAAAGTTATCTGAATCAGAGGGACGGACGGCCAATGAAAACGACTATAAACATCAAATTGCAATAGAAAAAGGAAGAAAGTTATCTGAACCAGAGGGACGGACGGCCAATGAAAACGACTATAAACATCAAATTGCAGTAGCACAAGGAAGAAAGTCATTTGTATCAGAGGGATGGACGGCAAATGAAAATGGCTATAAATATCAAATTGCAGCAAAACAAGGAACACTGGTTAAACTTGTTAACGGTTTAAAATCTGACAATATACCTTCCTACAATTGAATATTACAGGAATGACTATACCAATATGAACAAGTATAATAATAACGACAACCATAAATAATTGGATATTCAATGATAACATATCTAAAGTTAAGTACGCATTGTCTTTAAAAAGAATCAATGTAAGTGGAAGAATCAAAACGAAAGACATTGACAAAAGAAAACAACCGCATCAAGCAATGCAACGCCAGGATAAAAAGGAATTTACATGACCTCACGACGATCCTCACGTTAAGCCAATATCTTCTTGTCTGTTGTAAATATGATTTTGAATAAAGGTAACACAATGGTATTGCCAGAACTGCATGTAACCAAGTCTATACAATTAAAATTCTCAAAAAATAGCATGTGATATGGTAAAGCCTTAACATACCATGCGTCTAATAATCAACATGAAAGATACGTACGGAATTTTTTTGTGAGCCAGTACGAGAACAGTTCGCTCAGCAAAGGGACAAAATCTCATGCTGTAAATTCGAAGCTTCCCTGGTGTAAGGGCCGGCATTTTTGAGCCTGTAAAATTATTGAAATATATCTGTACCGTTTTATTTTACATAATTAAAAATTAGAGCCGAAAAAGCAATGTTTGGTTTTAAATAGACAATTACACAGAAAATATTTAAACGTAACTCTAAAAAATATGTATGTACAACAATTCATTAGAAAGAGTGCAAACTTTATCTAAAACAATCCATAAAGGTCCGTCAATCGTCTTTCCTGTGCTAGACACCTTATCGCGGTAGGGAGGTTTTCGCGTCTCGATGACCTGGAGAGCTATGCCGGCGGAAAATTGTGTTTCTGGTAGTGTCACCCGGTTCAGACAGGTTGAAGGGTAGAGGCCAGACATATATCTGCTAAGTTGGCGGTCCCGCGAACAGGTATATTTACCCCCCCCCCCCCTCCCCCGACACGATAAAGACCTCCATGTAAATGTCGAAAGAAGAGTAGTCCGAGATAGAGTTGCATGGGCTCAATCTCTTGTTTGTACTATCTCTATTACTTTTATTTTCCGTTCCTGTCGCCGCTTCTCTTCCTGTCCTATCTTTTGATCTTTTGTCGCTTTATCGGTGAAAGATTCTTGAAGTGACGTTAAACCCTAATTAAACAAACCATCAATCGTACAGCTCATTTATTAGTTACAACTTTAAGATAATGTTTGACCGTGAAGCATCTTACGTAAGTTAACAATATCACTGCGAAAGCCTGAATGTAGACTTAAAATTGTCATACGCAGACGCTACGGCGTGTTCCCAGAATGCCCACATTTTTGTAATACAACATAGATGTTATTGAATGAAGATCAGGAAAACGCTTTACATTCCTTTTCTCCTGTTGCTACCTTGGCAAAGGTATAACCATTGACAGTAAAATAAAAAAATAATGAAATAACACACATCCATCAACGTTTGGTAAACTTTGATTCAAACTTGTATAATACTTTAAAAGATATGAAATGAATTCACTTATAAATATCATATTTATCGGAGGCATGATTCAGGTTGCATTTTTGTATTCAAGTAAAAATAAACATAAAAAGACACAATTCTTTACATGTATATGACATTATTCATTTCATCACTACACAATAGATTTAACATGCATTACAGTAAGAACTTACTCATTCTTCGTCCCAAGCGCTGACTCGTTATTACATAATATAATACATTGTTGAAATAGAGTAAAAGGACAATTTAATTAAGATTTAAATTAAAACAAAGTAACACAGAAATCTACATCCTCAATTATATTTCACATTTTAGAAAAATAATCAAATTATACTCATGTTTTACATAACATATTGTCAAAAATATATTATAAAAATAACATTGAGTACATGGAAAATAAGATTGAGATTAAAAAACAATAATAATGCACGCACGACCATGGACGGTCATCAAGCAGTAGTTTAATATGTAGAATTATTATAAATGATTAATTGCAGTTTTGATACTGTTGCATGGAATACAAAATACTGAATATACATTAAACTGATTTAAAACAGACATGAAAACTCATGCGGTTAGATTTTGCGACTGCTTTCCTGTTTTAATGATACCGTTGAAATAAAGTATACAGGATCGTGTAGAGAATGTGACCCCAGTGATTGGGAAGGTGAATGCAACCTATGGGACTATGGCCCCATGTCACCAAAAATTATGGGCCATTTTAAAAATTAGTGGGCCATTGTCAAGAAGCAATGGGCCCTTATTGTACATAAAGATGGCAAGCTAAAAATTAAAACATACAGCATTTTTTAAAAAATTAATTTTTAACTTTTTCATTCTCAGCCTGTCAGACCATGTAACTGTTGTAGTCATTGCACAATTGTTTTAAGAAGTAATTTTTTGTTTTTGGGCTATTGTTGTCCTATTACTCTGAAGGCTTGTGACATTTGATGATTCAATTCTTTTTTTGTGATCTGAAGTACCTTCGTGCCTTGCCATTGGTCGAAATTTCACGTTAAAGTTTCGATTTTCTCACTCTCAGTATCATCAACTGTCAATAAATATAACCCTGTACAGTTGTCAAAAACATTGACATGCATTGATGAAACACCATCGCTGATTGGTTAATACCGGTGCGTCATTGACTTTATCACCCAATCGAATACGCTATGGACGTGACGTCAAACCCTAATATAATAATAATAATATACCAGACATTAAAGACCTCGCTAAAATTTATTCAGGTTTATCATCTACGCCAATCAAAACGTTTATACATAAGTGAGTTTGGGTAAATATCAAAACATAAACCAAGCTGACATCGACAGAAAACTGTCTGGAAAACACTATGCGCCCTACGGCGCGTACCTGCCGGTTGTTTGTTTATGCGACAACATCGGAAATTATGCGCAATTTGCGCATAACGCACGTCCTTCTCAATCATATGTGTCCATGTCCTGTTTTCTACGGTCTTGGCGGAGTCATATTGCTAAGCGGTTTTACGTTAATTGTGAAACAGGTATATTTATTTTTCAACATCTTTACATGAATATTTTGCAATTTTTTAAAGTATTACATGCGCGCGTTTTCTTCTGGGCTTTTGCTCTGCTACATTGATACATGTTTTTAGTCGTTGACATGATTCTGTCTGGAATAAAAATAATCTGCCGCTTACTGTGTACACTATAATATCCCTGCGCAGACATATTGACATGATAGGTCACTCGGTCATATTATCATGACACCGTGCTGAATGCTTAAACAAGGAACGGAAAAATTAACCACATTTAACGTCTTTGGTATGACGTGGTCAGGGATCGAATACGCATACAATGTAAAAATCCTTTTTTGTCAATGCATGATAGCATTCATACTTTAAATTGAAGATAGTTTGTTCTACTTAAAGTTTTAAACGATAGCTTTTATTAGTTAAATATTTAATTCGCTTTTCGTGAAAAACTTCATAGTGTATACTTTTTTTATTTACTAAAATGAAAAATGTACGTGAAAATTAAGTACAATGTACTGCCATAACTGTATTAGAATCATATATTTACTGTGCAATCTATAAATTTACTTGTGCTATACCTGTGTCTGACCAGTCTGGTAGCATAGACTAGAGTATAAGTATTATGAAAACACACCACTCGTCGCGCCTAGGCCGATTCCGTACATTTAACCTCGACTGTATCCCGTAAGCGGCCATGTCCATTGACTGACTACGGTATGCAATATGTTTGACACAGATGGGAACCAGTTTACCATGTCTATAGCAATACTTTCAAAATGTCTGCGCCCAAACAAATCTGGATGGTTTCAATAATGAAGCTTTTAATATGATGCATACAGAAATGTTGGATTTTAATTATTGTCTAATGACGTAAATATTGAACTGCTTTCTATATACGAAGTGAGAGAGTCTGTTTCAGACGGAGAATTGTAAGGCGTGCCTGTATATCACTTTTCCGAATACAGCCGAGGATGTGAGGTACGGAACCGACCGAGTTTGCCGATTTAAAAACACACCTGGCTATGTGTGATTATATAATGCAGGCATTCCGGGATACAGCCGACTGAACACTCTTGGTAACGCTTTATGTATTGGTCTAGATCATGCACTATCTATATATTATGCAATGCTTAACCCTTATAAAACAACAAACAGACGCAAAATAAACTTGACATAACGAAAAAAACAAAGCCGGAAAATGTCAAACATGATAGGTTTTATCCATCACATGTTTAAGAAACTAAGGGCGAATTTGTTGCAAATAAACTAGTTTAGGTTTTAGTTTATGGTTTCAAACTAGTTTTCAATCCGGTTCTTAAACTCAACCCAGTTTACTCTTAGGGAACAAATGAATAGTTCTATATACAGAAATGGCGTTCAAGGAAGAAAAACGTGTAATAGCCAATATTTAACCAATTTAGACACTTAAAATGAGACTGAAAATATAGGCCTAGTTACCACTTGATTACATAAAGCACTTTCAGTCGAGGAAACTTTGATTCCCCTCAACGTAAGAAAATCGCCTTTATTCTTCAAGAGTATAGGGACGAAGATTTTTCGTAAACGATTTAGGATGAA
>JAUMGZ010002788.1:0-10463 GCA_032359645.1 Pododesmus macrochisma | reverse complement strand
GTCTGTGGTTGACTGTGCATAATTCATTTCCCATTATACTCTCTTGCATCAATTTTACACTGTCTTTTATAAATTTTACCATGTTTATTTGGATAAATCAATTCTTAAGGTTTCTTAAAAAGAAATTGGATACTTTGGGGTTATGCTGTCGCAATGCTTGCATGCTTAGTTCAATCGCTACGAAAACTTTTATAAAACGACCAATTTGTCTCTCCTGATTTTCTTTTCTGTACAGGCAATGCTCAATATATCAATTAGAATCTAAACCACGAATACTCGGTTTCAAAAAATAAGCTTAGTGAAATTGTTTATGTTTTACATGTAAAGGAATAGTTATATATGACAACAATGACTTTATTGGCGCTTTGTTGATCAAAAATGGGTTCCCCTTCTTCACTGGAACTACCATCGTGAGCCATGTAATACAAAATCTAAAACTAAATAATCTAGAACTGTTCTTGACTATATTTCTTATTTTTTTCATAATGTAATCGAGACGGTTTTTTCATAAAATCAAAATAACCTAACTACAAGAACACGATCATATCAAATCAGAATTCTCTTGAGTATTGTCAGAATTTGAATATACCGGGAAACTTAGCTGAGCATTTAGAAGCAACACATTTCATAAACTGAATTTTGTTGTTGTAATTGTTACAGTTAAATTGCTCTGCATATAAGTATATAATATGAAAGTTTCCCTGTGTTCAATTGTTTACTGCTTTTGGTTTGTTTGTTAATTTGTTTATTTGTTACTTTTTATTAACATTTGTCAGCAGTTTATATAAATCAAAATTCCATATTATTATTGCTAATGTGTCGATGCGCAAGTAGACATTAACCAACATAGTAACCTAGATAAAGATGTATCGCCCCCTGCCTTTAGGCTCCTGTTTAGTTACATCAAATGCGTTTAGTGTCTAGACATCGTCTTTGTGTCCTACAACTTCATCTAATCACAGAAACTTTATTTTGCATTGAGCGTTAAATTGTATTTTTGTTTTTCTTAATTTTCTGTTTGCATCCGCGAATTCCTTTGTTTAGCCGTGTCCAGTTTTCTTTAAAATGGTGTTTTAGGGCGGTTCGGACGTGTCTTTTGTTGCTGCTGGTAATGTGGGGAGGTTTCTTTGGCGTGTTATGGTCCTCTCGTGATGGGGCGCGCTTGTGCTTTGTGTTGGTCCAATTTGCCGCCTCTTGCTTACATTAACTTTGTCGTAGCGCACCTTCTGGAAATACTGCAAGGCCTCAATATAGGTCTCCAGCTGAAAGCACATATATCGTGAGGGCCGGGGCCCGATTTCTGTCACTCAGGTTGTTGATTTGACCTCACGTTGCTCACACTGATGTGGGGCCAACAACTAAGGCCATCTTTTTTCACCCCCTTGGCGCAGAGCTTAGTGGGTTTTGTTTGCTCTCTGGCGGTCCCATCAATACCACTATTCATATACTTAACTGTATGTGGAATATTTGGGTCTGCCGTGTATTGGTCACTGTGTTTTGCATTGTGCTACTTGACTGCGTCCAGATTTCGTTTTTTCCGGTTGCCTGTTGTGTTTGAGTAAATGCGTTTTACTCGTTTGAATTGTTATGGACAATTGATGTGGGTGGTTGGTTGTATAGATGATTGACTGTGCGATGATGTGTGTTTGTTGAGTTTTTTTTAAATGTATGTTTATACCTGGGACCTCTTGTATCATGCCGGGATTGTAAGGTTGGGACTAATTTGACAACACCACCTGGTTTCGTACTGTGAGACCGTCCTAAGTCGGTCCGCATTGCTATCTTGTCTTTGGGATTGTTGTGACATTAAATGATCTCCTTTTATTATGAAGATGAATTGTTTGATACGGCTATTGTTGGTTTGTCAATCACTTCCGTTGTGATGTTTCCACTCATCCCGTTTTATTTCACTTTCAGTCTTTCTCCGATTTGGTTACACAAATCCATAGAAGCCAACAAAGAGATAGGACGGGGAAAGAAATGACGAGAGAAGTAAGAGAGTATAGGAATAATATAATAAGAAGGCTAAATAGATTTTAAAGTATAATAATTTCTACTTCAGAGATAAACAAGCACCTCTCCTGCCGACATCTCACGAGTCCTATAAATCTTTGACTTCTTGTATTTTATAGCTGAACTGTTCATATTTCAGGAGTGGTAAAATGATGAATAATACCATGACTTCGGCAACATAGCCTAGACTTGAGACCCAAGTGACCGACATAACCAACAGAGCCAATAAACAGTCACAAAAAGGCGTCCAAGACAACTGGTAAAACCCTACCGGTCATAAATAGGATTAAGGTAAATACATACACTACCTTTAGACAGACTGTACAATATGTTAGAATGCATTCACGTATTGTTAAATTCATATCCATATTGCTAGTTTACTTTAAAATGCTTTTCTTTTTATATATGTTTATGATATTTATGTATATGTTTTTGAAATCATATTCATAGTTGATCAAATTTATGTTTTGTTAAATTTTCATACGTGTGTTTTTCAATTTTTATATTCCTGACGAAGGCACGCTGCATGCCGCGAGATGATACATGTTGAATCCTCACGGATGTCTGCTGTTATATCAAGCTTTTAATGTAAGCTTGTGACGCTACGTTTTCCTTTTACTACAAGTTTCAGCATGGGTCCATTATTTACTCTTGTTTTGCATATACTTATGGTCTCTTTTCTGCGTCTTAGTTTGTTAATTCATTCATGTAGTGACTTTTTGATGAAACTATTGTATGTTGTAAGCTCAAATACTGCAAAAATGAAACTTTAAATCATATTTTTCAGGACATATGAAATATGTTTTTTTAAGTAAATTGTAAGCAAGAAAATGTTTGTGCTTTGATGAAAAATGATAAAAAGAAATTGAGTAATTATATCTACAAGTGTTGAATATATACATAAATATTGAATACAAAAAGTTCACTGTGATGCATCAAATATTAAAATGAATTTCCAAGAGATATAATTTCCATTTATGATATATATTTTAACGCATAATATTTAAATACTGCTCCTTGAAGTTAACACAAGGTTCGATCATTCTGTAAAGTAGTTCAATACTGGTCAGCTCAAATGCAAATATATGTTAAAATCTCAAATTAAGTCTATTTTAGGTTTTGAAATTAATTCTGTACGTACATCACCTCATAATACTGACACACTTCCTCGATCGAGACGTAACTTGTATGTCTTAATTACCAAATACAGTATGCCATATACACAAATAACTTAAATTCGTGATAGATTTAGATTACATCTTACCTGTAATATTCTTTTTATTATATTTTATTGTAATATGATATCCTCTTTTTGTAATATGCGACCATGGTTTCTTACTCATTGTCATATGTTTAAAATGTTGCTTACACTATACAGTTACTGTTTCTTTTCCTTTCTTTGTCAATGGTTTTTCTCCTTTATTCTTTCATCCTGATATTAGTGACCGTTTCTAATGGCAACATATGTTTCTCTCTTTTTAACTGTTGAAAGGGTTGTCATTACAGAAATGTCACGGAAATTTCACGGCGGGGTGACACATGTGTAGCAGGAAACACTCACCATATCGCGAGCACCTGGTTTCGCTTTTAGTTTTTTTTTAAATATAAGTCGTGATGTTATTATTTTAAGTTTATGATTGTATTCTTGCTTTTTTCTGTGTGCGTCCCTCAATTTCCTTTTATTTTCCCATGTCCATGGACTTACATGTACGTGAACGGTTTTTAAATATAGTTTAGGTTTTACGTAATTACAACTTCAAAATTATTTTTTATGTATATTACATATTTATTATTTTTTTATATTCTATTAATGTCCCCTTAACTAAAAAGGTATAGCTATGTATCGAGTCCGATTAACTTAAGGAATCAAAGTAACTGTCACAAACATATTCAGAAGACTATACAGTAACTAAGAATTGACGTATCTAAAATCTTTGATAGAGGTACATAGAAGCGTTTATAAAAATTGCAGTAAAACATACTTATGTTCTTTAAGATGAATTGTTAAATGCGATGCATTTAAAAACCAAATTGAAGTTTAAATGATTCTTTCAATAACAAGTAGAAACATAATGCTTTGAATAAACAGAACGAGGGTCATTAGCAAACCAACAAAAGATGCATCAACAATTCAGCACCAGAATAAAATGAAATAAATTGACCTCACAACAATCCCCAAAAGTAGTTATCCATGCGGACCGACTTAGGAAGGTAACCTAGCATGAAACCAGGCGGTGAGGTTAAACCGGTAAATGAGGCCTCAACCTTCCCACCTCCCGCATGAGACAAGAAGTAAGCCATTTCCATATTTGAGGCTTCCGTTTTAACTTGGGTATGTGCCCAATCGTGGTAGGAATAATTCGGTCCCAGATATAAATACTGACATAGTAACATTCTACGTGCAACTGAAGAATGAAATCATGTTATCATATGAAATTGCATACTATAAACTGTCCATCTATAAATATAATGTCAATAAGAGGAAAGAACCAATACTCAATGTGAGATAACCTTACACAGACCTACCAAGATCTGTTTCACATACTATTCAACTTTGAAATTACGTGACTGGATTGATATTTGAAGTGGCCTAATAGGACAATTGATTAATTGAAATGTATCCCCTTTATCCTGAATTGTTTTGATTGTTGCTAGTCCATATAAATTATAAGATGCAATGGTAAATGTTTTTGTCTGGCCGTATGACACCCCCCCCCCCCCTTACCCCCCAACAAATTATCTTAACTTCCGTGGGATAGATTTAGGTTGAATTATCCTACCAGATGGCATGAACATTCAATTCTATGTTTAATTTTTTTTATTTTTAATGTATTCGTAAGGACAATCAGTTCCATGGGCCGCTTGTTAATGAATGTCTGTTGATGTTTTCCTGATATTAGTCATTCTTTTTTCCGCATGTCAATTATTATCATGAATGTGCTCTGACTAAATAGGAAATAAACCATATTTCTCTGCAAATAATAACGTCTGGTGAGCAGGTTGTGCATATTTCCAAATAAGGTAATTTGAAACTTTGTTGGAGCCTTATATAGCATAACACGTTTCATACAACGATATGAAATTCCAGAACTACTCGACCTGCTAACGTTTATAAATCTATTATACAAATGTTCTTGATAAGGTACGCTTGAGGTCGTTAAATCCCCTTGGCGCGTTCATTACATATTCACGTGTATATAATTATAACGGAAGTCTTCTAGCCATAGTGAACCCATCATACAGTTATCGAGAAGGATATTGTATGCATACATTACTGTGTAATGAGGAGCTCTGGTCTGTCCTTTTGAAATTATTTATAGAAATGATTCACATATTTTATACCATGCGATGTTTTAAAACTAAAAAGAAATTACATGCGAAGTCTTAAATGAATGAATCTTCAAAATCAAAAATACTGTTTTGAAAAATCTTAAGTCCGTGGCAGAAAGTTGGGAATGCAAACAGAAGTAATAAAATAACATAAAATCAGAAAAACGTATCACGTAATCGGCACAGCTAAAAACGAGAAGGTGAAGAGCTTTCTTTTCATATATACAGTGCCTTGATATGAATTTGGTATATGAATTTGGTACATTAATTGATAATATTTAAAAAAAAAAAAAAAAAAAACTTTGAAGTATCGAAAATTTTCAGAAACATCTCAAATGTGGACGTGTTATATACGTTTGTTATATCCTGCTGAGAACCAATGAATCCCCCCTAAATTTGGTATTGATGATATTTAAAAACTATGAAGCAGCTTCAATTTCCAAAAACATCTCAAACGTGGACTTGTTATATACGCTTGTTTTATACTGATGAGAACATATGAATCCCCCAAAAGCGAGACCGAGGGCTTGACAATGTAAAGCCATGGTTTTAGGGTTAATAGGAACCCTGATAGACTATTACATGTAGCAATTTTTGAAATCAAGGATATCGCTGTCACAAATTATTATAGATTAAAAATAATTTAGAGCAATTTTTTCAGAAATAATTCGAAGCTTCTATTGACCGGTTTTTTTTCTCCAGAATTCATTTTTCTTTTAGTATATCTCCTCAGACTATTGACGGAGATTTTACAGAAGAATATTCTGCAAACCAGACTTCGATCTTCACAGTTTTCTGAACGTCATGCTGCTTGGTAAAGCTAAAGGGACTTAATGACGCACCCTTTTACATGTAAGACCACTCCAGATGAGAATTGGTTATAATGCTCTGTTCAATCTGATTGCTATTGCTAATCGGATTTTTTTTTAAATTTCTGACCCTTAGCTAGTGTATCAGAGTGACTTTCAGTGATGCCACATATAACGTTTGCTCATAAGGATGTTCGACATACAAAGCTACTCAGCTATGTTGATACTAAATTTCATTCTCCGAGATTTTTACTCCCGATAATGTTAATACAAAATGACTCTCTAAATAAAGAAAACCAACGTAAATGCCGAATTTAGATATCAAGTATTAATAAGAACGAAAATTAACATCATGTTTTATAAATAACAAAAGTGCATTTAATTAAGATGCATACAAAAATCAGAATTATCGACAGTTTGTACAGTTTTGCCCTGCTTCTAAAATACAAAAATTGCAATCTGGTACATGCCTCTGATATATGTATATTTAGTATGCCTCCGATAAATATTATATGTATTAGAGGAAAGAGCCAATACTCAGTTCGAGAAACCCTGCGAGACTTAAAGTTAGGTACAATGTATTTCATTAACTATACTGATTTTTAATGAACATGTCCATGTTTAAAAAAATAATTAGTTGATCGCTTTTCTCATACATTCTGATTTAATCTTTTTCCTAATTTAAGATTCTTCCCTGTGCTCGATACCTTATCGTGGTAGGGAGGTTAGCGCGTCTCGGTGACCTGGAGAGCTATGTTGACGGATCTTTATTTTCCTGTTAGGGTCACCCAAGTCAGATAGGTTGAAAGGTAAAGACCAGACAAAGATCGGCAGACGCTAAGCTGGCGGTCAAGTGTACAGAGATTTGTAACCTCCGGCACGATACAAATGCCCATGTACAGTTCAATAGAAGAGTAGGCGGAATCTTTCTTTCTGAACTATCCCTTATGCTTTGATTTCCCGTTTCTGTCGCCACTTACCTTCCTGTCCTATCGCTTGGTGCTTCTCTTTTGGACTTTTGTTACGATATTGATAAATAATAGAGAAAAATAACTAAAAGATGGTGCATTATCAACAAATTGAATTAATTAACTTCTATTTTTTGTTTTGATTACAAGATATATCAAATTTACCAAATATGGATAATTAGACAAATATAACTATGATAATGATCAATTAAATTCTACTTAATTAAGTAAAAATTAAACTGATTCAAACACATAAGCAAATAAACAATATTACAAGTAAACATTGACATTTATTGCGCTAAAGACCATTTGATATGACACGGCCTATGTAACGCACCAACTTAACACGCCGATCTCTACAATGATTCAACAGTAAAATATTCATATAACTTTAATTTGCTAGCCTAATGAACATCTTAATGCTAACCTTAACAGAATCTTACATGACTGGCGTCTTTACGACTATAATGTGTGCATTTTAATCATCTAAATTTTAAATTATGGAAAACATTTTGTCACTTTGCGTCTTTTTGTTTGTACAGTTCGTAATTACTATTTATGCTAAACGTTTCAATTTTTGCTTTCGTATTGCTGGTGACACAGGAATTAATAACAAAATCAGAATTTATGGCCATTGGAAAATATATGTTAAAGAAATTTTAAGTGGATTTGAAGACAAACAATGTACATGAAACTGCCGGGACTATGGATACATGTGTACAGCATTCGACAAAACCAGTTAATATTGCATGAACTTCCCCCAACAATGAAATTATTATAATATAATGTAGATACAAAATTGACAACTGAAACAGGCCACCAATAAATACTATATCTTTAAGAGGAAAAAAGCAATACTCCGTGTGAGAGAACATTTACCTGTATTCTAGGTCTAGCTACGAATCAACCCCGTTATCAACGGACGCTGGGGAGAAAATGATTCATTGATCTTAGAATAGATAAGACCTCAATAAATTAAAGCTATAAAGCCAATGAGCGGGTGTAAAAATACCGATGTCAATGAAAGAACAATTCGCAACCCAACATTACTATAACAACTGACTTGCTAAAAGTGTAGGTGTGTGCGCAGTCAAAATAGGATTTTTTTTACATATTCTTCTGGACAGTGCTTGGTCAATCTAGCCCTCGTCAATGGGTGTTTGACGTTAAACGTAGAACTCTATATTATCAAAAGACAGAGAGACGGAGTGAATGACTTACTTAATAAAGAAAGAAAGAGCCGAAATACCAACCAAACACAACAATTTAGATCAAATGTTTATTATTCAAAAATAACTGCTGGACCAATATGAACCGGGAATAAATGACGCAGTGCGTCACACACAGCATTGACTCCTGATGAAAGGTTCAGTATAACGAGTGTTAGGAAACAAAACGTTACTGGGGATTGTCACTCTCGGGCTAAGTCCCAGCAGAAGCAACCACTAGCGTGGTACAAACACAAAAGCGTTAACTGAAACATGTCACCGATGAATATAACACTATAAATCCAATACGCTGTGTGAGAGAACCTCGTCCAACATTCCAGGTCTAGCTACGAATCAACACTGTCATCAATGAAAAATTATGTTGGTTTAGAATACGAAGCCAAGTGTGTGTGTGTGTGTGTGTGTGTGTGTGTGTGTGTGTGTGTGTGAAAATCCCGATGGTAATAAGTGACAAAAATCACGCCCTAACAATACTGTATAAATGATAAATAAATAAATATACTAAAAGGGTATGAAAACAACTGCACGGGTGTAGCTGTTATACACCCCATGTTTTATCCCAACACTAACGCCATCTGTGGTGAAGCAAATGATGAAGATTGAAAATCAAATTTGCCCCAAAGTAACTATGCATGCAGTGAATCTTTAGAATATTATAAGCCTAACAGTGAGTGAGTAGGTTCATTGAACATATTTCAAATTTACAGAGCAAGACAGGACAAGTGTTCAAACTCCGAGACAGACAGACGAGACAGATACAAACACGTAAAACGAAATTGATGACATAGATACGAAAACGGTTGTGTTGTCTGTCAATTATTAATGCTGCGATTTATTTCTAGACTTTCATCAGCTCAAGCCATTAATTTGAATCCTGGAACCAACTTTATTCCAATAGTTAAAAACAAATACGTTGCCAATTACTTGTGCATATATAATAGTAAAGTGTGTTCTCTCAGTGCTCAGGATTTCTCCAAAATGAGACTTCTGAGAATAAGGTTAAGTAATCGTAACCGTGTCCGTAACCGCGTCTGTAACAGTGTCCAAGTAGCATTTTGCTTCCTAACATTTTTTATGCTGAACCTTTCCCGAGGAACCATTACTGTGTGTGAAGCACGCCGTCATTTATTCCCAATTCATAACGTTCTGCCAATTATTTTTGAGTTTGGTCCTACAAATGTAAGAGGGTACAGTTTTATACTTCCATGTCTTCTAAATTGTTGTGTTTGATGGATATTTTGACTCTTTCTTTATTGTTAGTAAGTCAGTCAGTCAGTCAGTCTGTCTGTCGTTTGATAATATATAATTCTATATATCGTCACCTTTGCTGACTAAGACTGGTTTGGCCAAAACACGTGTCCAGGGTGGTACGTTTTAAAATTCTTATTTTGACTGTGCGTACATTTAAATTTTGGCAAGACAATTTTATATATTTGTTCTGGTGTGATTTTTGTACATCATAACCATCTCCTTCCCCGCCCTTCTTTGGTTTTGTAGCTATGCCGAGGTCTTGTCTATTTTAAATTCATTTTTTCTATAGCGTCAATTAATGATGGCTGCTTCAAAGCTAGACCTGGAATTCGGGTCAGGGGGTGTCTCACACAGGATATTGACATGGGCAAACAAAAGGAAAATGTTGAACACACACAGAAAAAATAACCAAATATACGAAGTGAAGACGCTCGCTCCTAGCCAATGCGCTTGCCTGTGCATGACACCTTATCGCGGCGAGAGTTTTGAATGCATTGATGACCTTAATAACTGTGCAGTCCGGAACTTGTGTTTCTAGTTTGGTCGCCAAAGTCAGATAGGTTGAAGGGTAGAGGCCAATCAAAGTTCAGCACGTCCTTCGGAGGGGACTCTAAGCTCGTGGTCCCGTGTACAGGAATTTTTTTTAACCCCTTGGCAGAATAAATATTCCCATGTAAAGTCCGTTAGAAGAGTAGGCGGAAACGCCTTTGCATGGGTTCATCCTTCTTTCTGAACTATCTCTTTTGCTTTGATTTCCCGGTCATGTCGCCGCTTCTCTTTCTGTCCTTTCCTCCCTGTGCTAGACACCTTATCGCGGTAGGGAGGTTTGCGCGTCTCGATGACCTGGAGAGCTATGCTGGCGG
>JAUMGZ010002777.1:0-10463 GCA_032359645.1 Pododesmus macrochisma | reverse complement strand
CACTTTAGGTGAGATTTATAGAGAGAGAGAGAGAGAGAGAGAGAGAGAGAGAGAGAGAGAGAGAGAGAGAGACTATTTGTTTCGAGATCTTTGAATTTTTTCGCGTCAACATATGGAGAAAATCCAGTCATTAGATCCACGTGATATATTTTTTCAAAGTAAAGTTCAAGACACCACTGGGTATCTCGTTATATACAAGCGAACTGAAATGTTTTCTAAGTCTTGAACATTAAACATGTGCTCTATATCTGTTACAATTCTCCTATACATTGTTAATGTCTTTTAGAGACCATGAATCAAAATAGCTCCGGAATGAAATGACAATTAACATTTAAAACGGAGAGGATTATTGCCACGTTATCCTCGCCTTGAGGAAGACAAAAAGTTGAATGCAAATAGTATTGTTAAATGTTTATCTTCTCGAAGAAATTCTCACACATAGACGTCAATAGCAAAGAATAACATAACATACACAAACCATTTTCTGGTGACATTTATGGTACGCTAGCGAATAGTAGATCTATCAAGATCTATAATTATATAAAATAGAAAAAATAAAAGGAAAAAATGTTTGGAAAAAAGGATTAAAATCTAACTAAATCTAGATCAGAAAGACTTGCAACCCAAGAAATCGACAAACAAAGTAAAAAGTATTCAGTTACGAACGCGATCAGACGACAGTCAAGATCAGTACACGTACTTATAACGGAAGAACTATTGCGCGTTATTAAAGTAAGTTATCAGGGGTCTCGTAACATGCATACATATTCAGCATGGATTAGCGTGGAATTTAATAAGTACTAAAAAGTGTACAGAGAGTTATAATTGTGTTTAGAAATTGGAAATAGAACGAGGCATGATATATTGAATAATCACTTTACTATTTCACACAATTTATTCTTTATATTTCTCTCTATTGACCCCTTCATTACCGCACTTGAAGTTTTATTGTTCATATAGCAATTTTGTCAAATGAACACTATAATAAGAAATCTCTAACACATCTACTTCATTTGCAGTGCAACCTACAGTGATTCAAGGGAGGAAACTCCTTCGGCGCGGCGGTCGATCTACTGTATTTCTGTTGCCACATTTTGTACACTGTCACGCAATTTTTTTTTACAAACGTATATGCAGAATATTCTGTTACCTGTGACATAGTTGGTATGTTTTCCCGATGTCTTCTTATGTTACTTTGAATAAAAAACATCATGGTCGACTATGGTGACATTTCCTTTAATTTCGTAGCGAAATATTAAACGAAAAGACGAAATTCTAGTGAGCTCTCACATGAATTAGTATACCCCGCTTAAATTAAGTGGGTGGTATATTGTGTTTTCTTTGTCCGTCAGTCCGTCCGTCCGTCCGTCCGTCCGTGTTTGCCTGTGTCCGTCCGAACAGTTTCCAGAGCAAATTTCCCATGTTTTTCCACATATCGTAATGATACTTGGTATACTGGTACTTGTGTGGAAGGCAGTGTGTCGCGTACCAAAAGTGTGTCACCTTGACCTTTACCTTGACCTTTAACCTACATTATTGAATATTGGTTTCCGGCGCATATCTCCCATGTTTTTTGCAAAATTATTGTAACGAAACTTAGTAATGGGTACTTGTGCGGAAGGTGGTGTATCGCGTACCATAAATAGCCCACTGCGCCCTCTACCTTGACCTTTGACCTTAATTATTGAATATTGGTTTCCGAAGTATGTATTCCCTACTTTTGCACAAACTGTGGTGAAACTGAGTGTATGGATACATGTACGGAATGTGCTGTATCACCTTGACCTTGGACCTACATTATTGAATATTGGCTATTGGAGTATATCTCCCCTACCTTTGCACATACTGTAATGAAACTTAGTATATAAGAACTTGTGTGTAAGGTGGTGTGTCACATATCATAAGAAGGTCACTGCGACCTCTGTATTGACCTTTGACCTACATTATTTTGAATATTGGTTTCCAGGGCGTATCTCATACATTGTTATAATTATGGTATAATGCCACTTGATCAAGTTTGTGCGTTAGTACATGTGTGGAACGAAGTGTACGTTGCTGACCATAAGTAGGTCAGCGTGATCACTTCTTTAATCTTTTGACCTAAATTATATTATTTTTTATTTCTCTAGCATATTTTTACACATACAATATCGAACTTTCTATATGCACAGGGTAGATGTGTTTTAAGGTGGTGTACATAAATCGGGGGTATCTACGAAGACTCACCTTCGAGTTGCATCTAGTTTCTACTACAACTTGATTTATCAACCCTTTAAGGAAACTTGAGACGTTAAGTTATCCCGTTTTTCTTTTTTCTATTTAGTGCTTAAACTTATGGGGTTTTTTAAATAAATTTTTATAAAATTCAAAGTATTTGTTCTTTGTAGTCTGAGTGAAAATAAAGTCATAAACTTCTCACAACCAAATATACAATCACAGCGTAATAAAACTGCTGCCTAATGAGAGTTGGTAGCTGAATCTAAGGTAAATACTTAATTCAGTCTAATCATTTTTGTCTGTTTTAAAGGCAAATAAAATATGTTTAAATCAGCTGAATCTTAAATAAATTATATTGTTGCTAAATGACCATGCAATCCTGCAAAGATTTAAGTGAGCAGCCCTATTTTTAGACTAAACTTTTGACCATTAACATCTCTTCATCCCCGAAAATTCTAATTTTCTTTAAACTTAAATTCCCCCTCAGTACCGTGAAACCTCAAATCTCGTTAATGTCTTTCTCTTGCTGTCACTTCGATACGGGGCAACTAAGTTGCTAATATCGACTCTAAATGTAGGAAAATAAATCTTGATAATTATAATGATAATGTTTATTCGGGTAAAAGGCATAAATACATACAATTTGGCACAAATAATTCAAACAATTAATTAAGATTATGAGATTATTATAATAAGGCAATACACTGACTTAATCAAAATCAGGAACTTTCAATACTAAAATTCCTGTCAAAATCTAGGTTGCCTTATAATTAAGTAAAATAACTTATCAACATTTCACACAACACGAAAGACATGGGTCAATTACAGACTATTTTGAACATAAAATATATTATACTGGGAAGAGTACGTAACTCTTCCCAGATATATCACGGTTGTCTTTTTCTTATTTTCAAAATCTTTTAACATAATTTTGATGAAAAATTGAACATAACAGCTCAACGGTTAAAAATATAAATAAGTAAGACAGAATAATGTTTAAATGTTTGTATCAATGTTGGCACATCGTTGCAGTTGTGGGCTATGTTTGTGGAACCCCTGTTCCACAGTTTGACCAAACGGAGCGTACCAGGGGAGGTAACACCCCAGTTTACACCTGTGATTTCAGGTGCGTCCCGATGACGTCACATGCTCATCGGAAGCAGCCTCGTTTTCAGAGTAAACATGACAGTAAACATGGCGGAAATGAGAAAATACAAATTTGTTAGTGTTTGAAGTTTAAGGACTTTGAAACAATTCAACATGTTTGCAGAAGGTAATAATACACATATCCTAAAGTTTAAACTGTTGCTCTATGATTGGTTATCAAGGTGATTATGTGTACGCTTTCAAATATTTGGATGACAAGTTTAGTTGCAATGAGAAAGTTACTTGCAAAAAATTGATGGTTGAGTAAGTCCAACTGTTTATTATTTTAGCAATGTGTTGACATCTACGTTTATTTTTCACTGTTAATATGAAGTGGAAATACGCGGGTCTGTAAAATTTATATTGTCATTTGGGATTATCGCTATGGTGAAGTCACAACTGCAGTTTGGTGTACCTGTGGTCATCGGGACAGTCTGTTCACATCAAAATGTCATCCGAATGAAGAAGAATCAAGAGATATGTAAATTTGTTAGTTACTTGACAGACAGTTTAAATCTCATTTTTCATTTCAAAATATGATTGAATAAGAAGTTGATCATATAATATCTATAGTGGCTTCCTACGAATTATAGTGGTTTCGGCACCTGGTTGTTTCAGTACCTGGTTCTTTCGGCACCTACAAAGGTTGTTTCGGCACCTAACGTTAAATGTCGTTTCCGCACCTTACTATATATGCATGCAAAAGTGAAAATAAAATGTAAATTCCGGTTATTTATATGACTAAAATGAATGTTCTGTTTGTTGAGTATCGTGCTACGTTTAGCACAGGCACTCTACATGTTTAGCCTTATTGAACAATATATACTCAAGGCATTCCGAGTGCCATTATAGTCTGGTTCCCGATTATGCATGCTATCGCATAATGGTTCAATATTTGATCAAGTTTGTTTATTTTAAAAATTGTCGACACCATTCATTAAAACAACACTGTTTACCTTATAATACAACCAAAGTATTTGTTATTACAATAGGGGCCATGGCTTGATTACTAACATAATAACAATAGGTTAATGGGTAAGGTGGGAAGGAATATTGATATGATTACAACAATAACAAATTTATTTTCAATATAAATGTAATCGGGCGATGTGTTTAAGTAGTGCAGCCTTTCATCTTTTGTAAGTAAAGTAGAAACTTATAAAAGTTTAAGCAGGTGCCGAAATAACCAGAAACCAGGTGCCGAAATAACCAAAAACTAGGTGTCGAAACGATCTGATACCCTTCCTACAGATACCCAAAACTACTGGGAGTGAGTTGGACCCGACCACTTATCGTGATTTTGGAATTTGGTGAATGGTGTGTGCATTTTGCCGGCATCCAGGAGTGCAGAATGAAAGAGGAAAGTAGTGAGACCAAATCACCGAAAAATTGCTGTGAAGTATTGTGAACAGTCATACTGACATCATAACTTCAAAAAGTTTGATAATGAAGTCGGTGACATAGTGAGACATACATGTAGCTATTGGTGTTCTTTCCACCATAAACAGTATTTATTTTTGTGCCATTTGCTCGAAGTGAAAACATGGTGTCTGCAGTCAAATCAGGCATATCAAATTAAAGGACATCTCATGTTGGATGAAAAGATATATTTGGATGATATTCTCTTATTTGTATTTTTGTTGTTTTATTAATACGTCAAATACGTTTTAAGACCACATATCATTTTTCATTCTTCACGAGCATAGATTATTTATGTTAGGGATTATTTTATTTTAATCAATCACATAAAAAGACTTTGAATAATACGAAAGGGATTACAAGTTAACGATGAGAGCCACCACAAAAAGCAGGTAACGTACATATGCCGCCTTTAGAACTCGGACCACAGAGAAAACACCACTGAGAGAAAAGATTGTTCCAGAGAAGTTAGTGTGGCTGTGGGGCACACATCGTTGTTTTGCAGTCGGTAATCTAAACACTACAAAAGGTTTATACGTCAAATTTTTGAAGCATGTCACCATTTTGAACCAAGCAAGTAATATTTACTCGCATACTATGGAAAAAGGTTGTACTTTATTGTCTTGAATACAGAAAAGTCAAAGAAAACACCGTCACAATAGATGGTCCTCATTCGTGTCAGGTTACACAATTTCCAGAACTATTTTGACATAGTTTTAGCAAAATCACGATAGGTGGTCGGGTCCCAGTAGAGATTTAAAGGACTACTGACAAAAATTGACCTGCAGTATTGAAGTCAACTGGCGAGTGGTGACTATATAATCTTACTAAATTTTGCCATTTTCACACGATTGCTACAGATTAAAATAAAACATATTTTCTTTGACAAGTTTGTAAAGTGTGATTTTCATATATTCTTTCCAAATATATTTATATCATGAAAGATTTATTGCGCATTTTCTTAACCCTTTTTTCCTACTTTATGATATGATTTATGCAATTTCTCTACCTCAAACATCGCAAACTGTGAGGCCACATGCAATCCCTCCGAGTCTGTAATATGCTGTTTTCAGTGATCCTTGCATCTATCCACTGTATATTTCTTTGCTCTCTACGTATACAGTACAGCACTAAAAAGTCTCCATACGTGCACACTGTTGCAAGCGGACACTGTCTCGATATGACCTATATTTACATGTACATGAGTTAAAGGGACGCTATATAGCTAAACCCCAATATATACCAAAAAAACCCAAACAAGTCTCAAATTAGTGAGCTTGTCAATTACAATGTACTTTTAAAAACCACCAAAACACTACATTAAGACATCACCCAAGTGACTATTTCCTACTCAAGGTGTCACCAGATAACTAGAACTGCTTACCTAAACCCCCAAAAGCCATTATAGTCGTGATGAAATATATTGTCCAACGTTAACCTTCCTTTGAAATGTACATTCTGAAATATCTGCCTTCATCACTGACCTCTTCAATTCATGTTGTACAGTGGTAAGCTCCCTCCTGATTGGAAAAGTACAGTAGTCTGTTCAAAATTATATAAGGGCGTTCCTGAAAACAAGCCTCAAAACTATTGTTCAGTATGTCATAAGTTATGCAGTGGTATGCTGTATTCAACTAAATAAGCACCCATGTCCCTATAAGCGCCACTCCCTTTTCAAGCACCTGTATATGGTTATGTATAATAGTCAATAGGGCTGGAACGATTCAAGTTTTTCTTGAATCTGTACAAATTTCGATTCATACCCTCTCGATTTTTTCGATTCCGTTTGATGAATATTTATTGACCAAAAATGTTGTTATTCACTCACAAAATTACAAAACTGAAAAAAATTCATACACTGATGTAGATTAAGATTAAGGGTCAACAAAACAAAAACTGGTAACAAAGAAATAAATGGATTAAATTATGCAGAGTTCATGACTAGATCATTAACATTGGCAGGAATACAAGACAGTCTTGGACATTTCTTCAGCTTCATGTATATATAGTTTAAATATACATGTATAACAGGATCGACAAGTTCTACGAGTGCTCATATGCAGACAAACACGACATTTCACTGGCTAATTCTCATTCTGCCTCTGGTCTTGACACAGACAGCCCATCGTCGGGGAAACGATCAACTAGCGACTGTCAGTGTCAAGACCAGAGTTCCAGCCAGTGAAATGTCATGTTTTGTCTGCATAAGAGCCATTTTGTTTACTAATGCAAAGTAGAAATTTTGAACCGAACTCAAAGAACTGTTTTCTGGTATCCCGAATTTGTGACTCAAATTAAACATGCTGAATCACGATGCCTCGCACAGCACTAATAGTCAAGATCCATTACGGAAGAGCATTGCAGTACATTAATCACAGTGTTTGGACTCGTAATATGGTCCTTATTTTATGGGCTCTGAGGGCTTATTAGGTCCAATACAATACTCTTGTTTTCAAAGTCATAATCACATTTTACACAGCCCTCTCTAATGTACCAGCAGTTTTAAATCTAAACATATTCAGCTGTGACTCTCAACTCATCCCTTTCACTTCGAATTTACATATCTATAAAAAATCTCTCAAACTTACATGTTGCAATCATGGACTTTTCAAAAGCTTTCAACAAAGTTGACCATCGTAGCTCACTTTTAGTGATACATTTTTTATAGTTTTATACAGGTATCTGTTTTTTATAGTTTTATACAGGTATCTGTTATACACTGTGATTAATGTACTTCTGGTCTTGGTCCTTGTCTAGTGTCTAGATCTCTTTCTTATTTATTACCTTATATAATAATATGTTCTTTCAAACTCAATCTCTAGCCAGATTTGTTTTTGCTGATGACACCATTCTTTACCCTATAGCTACATTCTCCTCACATTCAGTTATCCATCTACACTCAAAACATCTGGACTGTGAATACTTGGAAAACAATTTGTTAATGTACATGTCTTTATGTTTTGTTTTGGGGTTTTTGTTTTCTTTAATATAAAATCTATTATCTTTGGTGCAAGCCTCCAATTTATCTTCAATATGTTGCATTGAAAACCTGTATCATGCAGATATATATTTATAACTTATAAGCTTCTAATCTTGTTTTTGTGTATAATTATATAATTATATCCCATGCCAGTAGCATTTAATTTGAAATTGTTTATTGCGTACATGTACATGAATATGACCTGTAGTTTCATAATAATAACATTCAACATTGATTATTACATATAAATGGCAATTGTATTGGAAATTAAGACCCAGTGAGTTTCTTGTTAGCTGTGTACATATGTATGTTATATATCTACATGTACTTTTACTATATATATACATTGCAACTATTGTGAGTATATCATACAGTAAGATCACTGCAGAAAAATAAAACAAATGTGTTTCTGTGTAGTTACCCCCCACACATTCTTACATGCTCGCCTTGGTCATGTCAGTGGAATGTCGATAACTTCACTACATGTACATAAAATACCAAACTTAATTATTTTATGTTTTTCATTGTAGGGTGCAGATTGCAGTAGCCATTTGTGTTTTTTGTTTTTTGATATTTTAACAAACTGTGTTAAATACTGAAGAGGAATTGACACAAGAAGAATTGGATATATGTATTCTTACTAAATTGTATGTGTATTTACAAACTTTGAGAATCATAGTGGGAAATAACAGTTGGATTGAAATTAAAAGATACTAGTTCTATAGTAAATGACAATTTTCAAAGATAAACTCATATGTTGTGGGAGTGAGGATCCAAAAAAAATTCAAACTCTAAAAATGTGAGTTGACAAAGTAACATATGTCTTAAAATGTATTGTATAACGTTGAATGTGACAAAAGATTTGACATGACATAGTTTTTTTCACGAGAATATTGTCATGGACTGATGTATTCCAATAACATGCACAGAAAGCAGCTGTACTGTCAAAACACAGGTGCAGATGGTCAGCAGCTGTACGCACAGGACAATGTGGTGGAGAATCATCAGATCTTCTCACAAGACGGTACAGATGGTCACCAGTATTCACAGTTACGTGGTCAGTCAGAAAGTCATCAAATGTACTTGTATGGTAGTACAGAAAATAGACAAATGTACTCACAGTCACATGTGGGTATAGAGAACCGTCAAGTGTACTCACAGGGTAGTACCGAGAGTAGACATATTGTAAGCAATGATCACCATCAACATTATAGTCAGGGTAGTATGGAGAAAAAGTACATGTACACCCAGGGCATGGACGGTAGGCAGATATATACAGGCCCGTCAGAAAATAGACAGATGCACTCACAGCCACAGATGTACCCAGCACAACCAGGCACAACAGAAAACAGACAGGTGTACTCTCAACACAGCACAAGTGAACAAAGACAAGTATATTCTCAGCAAGGCAACACTGGTGACAGTAGACAGGTGTATTCTTCGCAGCAAGGATCAGTTGAAGGACATAGTACTCCAAGGACAATAGTGAAAGGAGAGAGATTCTTTATTATATCGCTGCAAAAGCCATCCCATGTCAGAACTGATAAGGTCAGTATTAGCCATTCGTAACTTTTTCACAAAACTGGTTGAAGATGGTTCTCTTTCAGCAATGTGACCAACTTTGCCTAACTCAATGAAATTTGACAATCAGAAGCATATGCCTTGATTGCCTAAGACCATAAAATAATTTCAGTAAACAGAACCAACGTACAAATTTTCTCTAAAATTGTTGCATATAGATCTAGATATTCCTTGCATGATTCACTTTTAAAGTTGTGTATTATGTTGCTGTCTTGCTGAGCTCTTTGCAGTATGACCACTAAAGCAGCTTGTTATTGGCGGAGTTCTTTTTGACTTTTGTTCAGAATTGCTTGTTAAATCCAACAAAAGTTGATGTAGATGTTCGTAAATTGTTGCATGATCCCGTTTTAGAAAGAATTGTGACAAATATTGTAAAACTCAACTCTCTATGGTCAAACTGAACTGAGAATTGCTGTAAAAAATTTGCGACACATATTTTCATACATGTTTAAACTCAAACCAATAAGACTACAATGCAAGGGGTTTGGATTGACTTCAAGGGATTTGGATTGTCTAATATCTATTTGACTTATCGTCAAGACCTGCCGGTCTGATTTTGACATGAAACTTGCTGCAATATTCCCATTCCGAATCGTGTTAGACATCAATTTGAATCTGCCAATTTAATACTAAATATGTTGTCATATAATTTTTGTTAGGTGCTTGTTGCATTGTTTCCTTTGTGTCCAACCTTTGTTATCCTCTGTCCAATATGACCATCATAGTGTCAGATTACCTAGATGGTCCATTACAAATGTACGTAGATTAGACATTTTCAGAATAATTGTACATGTATGTTTTTAAGAACTGTTTTTCAGTTTTCCTCCATTGCTTTATGAAACTTGCTATACATGCATGTAGATGTTCTTGCATAGTCTCGAATCCATTTAGGTTTATGTCGAAGGTTCTAAGATTGATATATGTATCACCATGATCACAGTTAATACTGTACAATACTGTACATTTGTAAATAAAAGTTTTAGATTGGGTTTACATTTTAAAAGGCTGAAAGTTCAAGGATAAGTAATGAGTTAAAGGTCTTTCTTTTTAGTCCATCTGGACCGAAGGTCCAAAGTGGACTTTTCTCATACAAATCCCGTCCGTCGTCCGTCCGTCGTAA
>JAUMGZ010002766.1:0-10463 GCA_032359645.1 Pododesmus macrochisma | reverse complement strand
GTACCCAGAATTTCCCGGGTTGGTGTTGGTTTTTAAGGATAAAGTATGTACCCAGAATGTACCTTGGTTCGGTATTGTTTTATAAAGGACTTTATGTATCCAGAATTTCCCGTGTTGGTGTTGGTTTTTAAGGACAATTTTTGTATCAAGAATGTACCTTGGTTTTTTGTTGTTTTATAAAGGACTTTATGTATCCAGAATTTCCCGTGTTGGTGTTTGTTTTTCAAGGATAATTTATGTACCCAGAATGTACCTTGGTTCGGTTTTGGTTTATAAAGGACTTTATGTATCCAGAACTCCCCGTGTTGGTGTTGGTTTTTAAGGATAATTTATGTATCCAGAATGTACCTTGGTTTTTTGTTGGTTTTAAGGATAATTTATGAATCCAGAAAATACAATTTTCTGCGCGTCCTTCTACAATATACACTTTCATATTTCTCATTAATTTTTCTATCTCGTTCTTTCCAATGCTTTAATATCATATCTCTTTCCGAGTACATCACTTGTCTCTCTAGCATTTACATAGACAATCACCCAACGTGGAAAGCAGCATTGTATACGACTTTTTCTTTGTTGGCCCTCATACTTTGTGAGACATGTATTTTTGCTTTCAGTTTCCGTAGTACACTTGTTTTCTTTTGTTTATACTGACTTATTGGAACGAATATCGTAAATAACAGACTAAAACCTACTGCTTTTCAAATACAGAAATAGGCCTATTTCTGTTAAAGAATAGATTTGACTGAAGTATAGAGACATGTTAAAGAAATATATTTACATTTTGTTATCACATCAATAATAAATTTGTTAAAGAGAGTATCAACGCTACACAACGATGCAGTCTTAAATTGATAACCTTAGCACATTAACTTTATATGGATTGTCTCCCTTCACGTGTAATTCTGTGTACTATGTCGTAATGTTGGTGCTCTTATGATACGAGAATGGAGCATATATATCATATGAAATCATGAGACAGAAGGGTTTTACAGCCCACTGCATATGTATAGCAAAATCAATGTGACTTAACTAAACGTGTCGTCTGGTGTAAGAACTAGCACATCTGCATCATGACAACACAAAATAATAAAATTAATCCTAATGTTTTGTATAATACCAGATGATACGGCACGCTTGTGTGGTTTTTAATTACATGGACAACAAAGTTAAAAAGGATCAACAGAACTTAACAGATTAATATACTAGCAAAAAGCAGCATTTAATTAATCACAATGAATACATGAAGAAAGTCGAACCATATCTCAATTGTAATGGAATATGGTCAAAAGATAATAAGAAAATAACACACAAACAAAATGAATAGTACGACATGTCAAAATATAGACAAACTTAAAAACCTAAAGACTACTTTTTGGTTGGGCAATGAGATATGTTGAATGATCTTGCTACCCATTATGAACGTGGGAGTATTATATTTACGCAATTTTCTAACATTTAATATAACGGGGGAGACAAATCAGGATATGTTTTGAGAATCGGATACAAGATACGACATTTTGCATGCGTATTGTGTCAAGTTGTAGACAATGAGTTCACTGGCTGGGTTACCCCGTTACAAATATGTGCGAGATAGACTTTTGATTCTACATGTATTTATACACGAATCAGTACATTAGTTAAACGCAAGTATCTAAATGATGGAGTTGACAAATATATAGTATTGTTGAGGTGAGGTTTTGCAAGATTGTTTCCCCTTATTTGGTTTTTGGGTAATGTGCTCTCTAAATTTCTGCCTATATACCTTTTCACTTTTGAAGTATAGCTGGACTTTCTGGCAGGTCGCGCTTTCCCGTTTGATTTATCAACTTCTCACTTCCAGTACCTATAATCAAAAATCATAAATCAAAAACTATAATCATATGTAAGGGTATCGGTATCTTCATCAGTAATACATTTGGTGAATGGCTTCCCTGTGCTTGAAACCTTGCTGTGGTAGGGAGGTATCTCGAAGACTCTGAGATCTTGTGTTCCTGGTAGAATAGAAACCAGACACATATCAACACGTCCTTTTGGGGATCGCTAAGCTGGCGGTCCCCGTGTTCGGGGATTTCTAACCAACTGGCACGATAAAGATGTGATGTTCGATAGAATAGTAGGCGGAAACGCCGTTGTATGGGTTCATCCTTCTTTCTGAACTTTCCGTATTGCTCTGGTTTCCCGTTCCTGTCGCCGCTTCTCCTGCCTTTTTGTTTTTCTACTTTGGGTCTATTGTCACGATATTAGTGAAATACTCTGGAAGTGACATTAAGCTCAAATTAAACAAAACAAATAAGATGAATAATGATCAAAATATTATTTTCAAAAGCACCAACAAAATAAAGATATATACGAAAACAAAACATTTGACTTATAACCTTCATCTTGTAGTAGTGTTTTCGATTAAGTTGTGAGTTGCGTTGTAATATTATAAGATATTGAAGCGTGCGTTCATTTAGGCTATGAAAAAACAAAAGAAGTTCTGAAACGAATGCGTCTTTGTATACATGCAGGAAGTACTGTGTCATACACCTTTCTATTTTGGATGGCAGTGTATTGTAGTTACAACTAATTAAGCAACGCAAATAGGAGAAATGTCAGGCTATAAAATATTGTTTTGTGACTAGCTCTGCAAGCATCATTTTACATGACGGTTCGCCTCTGCTGATATTTTCATTATTGCTTTGTTATTTTTTTCGGATGCAGTGTTTATTGATATTTTTCGAATCAACAGTTTGTGTCTTGCTTAGACTGTTTGTGATTATTCCCACACATTCGGTCTAATTTCAAATTTACATAAACATGCGTTATATGTTGACGGCCGCTCCTGTATTGTGCGCTTGTTGAGTCATGTGTTACTGTTATGAAGGTGAATTTCAAGAACTTTAAATGTTGATGGTTTGACGTCACCATCTCCACGTGTTAAGTGGGAAGGTTGGGTTCCCGTAAAAAGGTTAACCACATTATTTTATTCGTTGAATGCATTTGGTCAATTATAGAGAAAAGTTACTGCAAAATTTAAGAGGACAAAGATAAAAAGTTTATATAAGTTGCTACATATTGTACTAGAGGAATTTAAATTGTTCGTACTAACCGAAAATTCGTTATATCAGAATTGGCTTTAGATAACTCTTATTAAGTACAAAATATTGACAACTTCGTCGGGAAATGAAAATGACTTAATCGTAACCATGTATTCGATGTATGTCTGTTCGTTATGTTCGAGTTTTGCTCTACCCGTAAGAGTACAAAAATGCAATCTGACCATGCCTCCGATAAATATGATATTTATAAGAGGAAGGAGCCAAAACTCGGTGTGAGACAACCTGTCCCGAACCCCAGATCTTGCTCGAAGAGGAAAGAACCAATCCTCTGCATGAGAGAACCTCGTCCCGCATTCCAGATGTAGATAAGAGTCAGCCTCGTCATCAATTGACGTTCAAGGGAAAACGAATTTCTCATTTGTAAAACATGTGTTCATTGTTTTTGAAAAAGGAAAAAAGAAAACATGCACCGCACGTGTATGGTCCTGTTCTGTCTTTGTGAAGTATACAAATGCATTTGTTTTTTATTTCGTGGTTGTAAATAATAAAATTAGAAAAACAACGATTGGAAAGGCCTTAACAATGCTCTTGTAAATAACCGTTCCTATATGAAACATTATCCTCTTTTTACAACAAAAACAATGCTTATCATTTCTTCATAAAATGCGGTTTATTCATTGAACCGAGGGGATATATTTCTTCCAATGTACGCAGAATGCCGCTGTGTCGCACCGAGGGCTCGCATGTATCGCTGTGTTATTTGGGATTATCAGTTATGAGAAATGTAATATCATATTAATTTTACATGTTTATCACACCGTTAGTTATACTTAATTAATAATACTATCGTCAACGCAAATACTTACATAATTCTGTCAACAACACGTCAATAAAGTGTGCCCGTTATAGATTACGTGTTCCGTTTGTATGCGTGATCTTATTTACGTATTCGAATGTTAACTTTAGTTTAGAGATAAAATGATATACGAGGAAATCTGTCGGATTATCATCGTAGATACAATACGTATGTCCGCTGTCACTTCTGACCAAATAATGTTTGTTTAAACGTTATCGATGTCACCTGCATTATGGCAATTAAAGTCACGAATTTGATATCTGAACTATATTGGCATGTTGTGTCGTAGGTGTAGGAAGTGACGTCACAATTGCAACTCCATTTATCAGATATGGTGGTAACTATTTAACAGCCAATGATATTGTACCATGTAAAATTCATGAAATTCAAATGTCTGATGGTCAAACAAAACTGCACCTAGCATAAGGTACAGATAAAACGGCTAATATAGCGTACATAAAAGAACAAGAAAGCTTGCAAAAACGCCCTGTATTGCATATTTGTGTTTATACACGACCCAATTGGTTGTTTTGTTGATTATCTTAATATTCAACTCGTTCTAAGTAAAATAATTAAAAGATAGAAGAAAGTACATCAACAGAAGATGTGTCAAGCCTCTTTGTGGTTCCGTGCCATTTCAAAATATAAGGCGAAAGTTGATTATATAGGGCGGAATAACCCTGACCGAACAACTTGTTTACTAAAAAATAAGAAGAAATGGAATCAACAGAACAAAAGAGTATCGTTAAAAACAAGCAATAGCTTCACCAAAAACTCACTATCAGAAGGAACGAGCCAACTGAAAACGAGCATTTAAAAACATCGCAAAATAGATTATTAACGGGATATTTGAAATGCTGCATGAAAACACAAAAATACAAAATTAAAAAATTAAAAAATATGTCACTTAAAAATAAATATATATAAGAGGAAAGAATACAGTGCGACACCCTCGTCCCGCATTCCAGGTCTAGCTTCGAATCAAACGTCATCAATGGACACCCAGGTGAAAATCAATTTATAATTTTAGAAAGTTTATGTGTGAATAATAGAAATAGTTTTCAAAACCAATAAAGCTCTTGTCCACAGAGAAGTCTGACAGATGGATTATTCAAACATGTGATATTGTGATACATTACGTATGCATATATAGTATTATGTTCACTTTAAAGTATTGGAGCATTTCCACTAACTTGAAAGATCTTTAGGACATATTGATATTGTGGGTCAAAATTTATATCGAAACTTTTTTATAACCTAAAACAAAATGTCATTTAGTCAAAAATTAACCTTAGATACCGTAGCGTATATCCAGAGAGGGTAAACATCACACAATAAGCTAGTCACCCTGTAGTATACATACAAATGAAGGTGATGGTCTAAATTGAACATCTTTACAGAAAGCGGATGAAAAACTATTGACACACGTATAAATCGGGCAATATTCTAATTCAACATCAGTCACCCCAATGAACCCGTGAATGCTAAGGTGATGGTCTAGAAAAAACACCTTTAACAGTATTAAGGTCAAAACTGATGACAAGTTCTTATGTAACCGTTTAAGCCGTTTTATGTTGAACTTGAACCCTAAAACGCATAACGTATTTTACTCGATGGTTTGCCATTTGAACGCTTTCCAAAACTCCACATCTACTTTATAAGTTTCATGTCATCTTTGGTTAAACTGGTCTAGTATGGTACCATCTGTGTGAACAAGATTTGCAAGACAGTAAATACCAAGGCGGTCTGTCAATGGCCGTTCCATGTGAGCTAGAACAAACTGCATTGGTTGTTTCACTCTTTGTGTTATCTGTTTTATATTTTGCTATACTTTAACATTCATACTTAATTTTATCGGGTTATTGCAAAGTCTACTGGTATTCAGAACTAAACTCTGGCATTTAAGGTGTTTATTGGTAACCATATCAACAATTAGAATGCACTATCTGTCATCGATAATTGATTGTTTTTAATTTACTTTCTGTTTGATTTAGCACAGGTTGACTACACTAGAAGTTAGCAGGTGCTCTACATAAATTGTTGCCTAATTAAGTTTCAAAGATTCGTTATTCCTTGTTTAAATATTACAGCACGAGCTACAAACAGCCGTCGAATCAGCTCCCTTTAGACCGATCGTATGTCATGCTATATGACGGCTTACAGGGACGACAGTAGCAAATGGATTATTATATAGTTCGTTCAATAGAAGTAAATTACTCTGTAACTATGTTATTAATGATACATTGGTTAAGTTTGTTATAAGGGGATTGTATTCTGCTTTAAATATAGGGAAAACGTGCGTCAAAAAATATGTATAAATCACTACCATCTTTAACGAGACAAACCACACACACACACACACACACACACACACACACACACACACACAGATAAATATATGTATATATAAATCTGAAGAAGAAAAAACAAGCTGAGTGGAATTATCGTGAAAAATCAAAAAGTAGTTATGCTAGTACACAAATACTCAAACAATCTCTACTTTTTAACAACACTTACACGTGCATCGAGCGTTTAACACCTCCGAGGAGCATGTGTAGGTACGCACAATTTCTAAGGTATATCAACATCACAGAAAGATTCCATTGATGTATTTAAATTTAAAGTCATAAGTAATTAAACATTTACAGATATATCACCATCTATAGTTACAGCTTCATTTGGTCTGTCAATAGTTATGGACACTTTCTCTTTAAATTGATAAAGAAGTAATTTTGATACTTATTACTTATTCTCCTATGTCAATGATTAAAGATTAAAAGTTTAACCTATATCATAGCTACCAGCACGTTTTTCAAAAGATATCTTCTAAAATGTTTGTATAAAAGGTCCGTCATCCAAGTGTCGAACATTGTGTCGAATGGAACTGTTTAGGCCACAATACTGACTGGTTTAACCTATCTTCGCAAGCCAAGATTGGCTACACTATGATATGATAAACAAACTAATGGGAAGTGGTTCGTATACGTAGGCTAGCAAAGATTAGTTTAACCACACTACCTATTTTTCTTGCTTTGTGAGCATTTGAATGACTATCTAGTTTTAAGGAGTGTTGTGTTTTTATTCTAATTCCTTTGATATTTTGGTACGGAATAGTGTTATGCGGAAGTTGTTGGTTTGTCAATTTATTTTGTTTAAATAGAATTCCACTTATTTTGTTTTCAGAGAATTTACATCACTTAGCAGTCCTCTTTTGCCATTATGTAGTGCCGTTTGCTATATACCTTACATATAATGACAGACATCCTAACGACCCAATGCATTGTCTTTCCCCCTCAAAATGTTTCCCTGGTGATGCAGAAGAACTTAAAACTGTTTCTATCGGTCTATCCCAAACGCATCATATTCACCACAAACATGTCATGAACGCTGTCTTGTTACTTATGAATTACTTCAAATGATTTTATTTAACCTGACAATTGTTAAAACAAATTTAAGGAAAAGTCGCATAACACGTAAAGTATTAAGAAAACTGAAACAAATGTTATACAGTGGGTCTGAGTGACGATTGTTTTGTTACAGTACTATTATGCCTTGTATTAATCAATAAATAAAAATTCCGTATGACGTTATCAAAAATATAGTGGGCTGACGAACGTGGATATAAATCTCTTATATACTTTATTTATCTTCAATAATTTAACTTTACTAATTCTACCATAACATTTCTATTTAGAGTAATATTTTTGGTAGATTTTAATGACATCCGTCCTATATATGGTGCAATGACCATCGTTTACTTAAGTCTTCCATGTGTGTTATATATTCTTACTTCTGCATTTTGCACTTGTTGATTAATCATTAAATGTCAAGAAGGTTTTTTTCCCATATTTTCAAAATATTTGTGTTTTGAGGCTTGGCATTTCGTCAGCCGGTTTAACCACACTATTCAATTCGTTGAACGAACGTCATGAGTCAGTCCGATTTTGGTCGCTGGCTTCAAAAACTCTAGTTCTATGGTTTAGGAAAAGGCATTGACAGACAAACAAAGGCCACATCAACAAAAGAAAGAACTTTATAAAGAAAGACGTGTACTATTAATAGCTACGTAAAACCCAATCATCTGTGTTAGAGAAACTAGTCATAGACTAAAAATCATATCGCATATGCAACTTTTCAGCGTTTGGTTTGAAAATGACGAATAGAGGGAAATCTCATTGCGTTGGTCTCTAACAACCCTATATTACCTACAAACATTTGCCAGACTTCGAATTCTTAACCTCAATTAGCCAGTAACTTGATCACAAGTTTAATATCAAACCTACCCAAATATCCATTGTATCGTCAAAACGAGGGAACATATGGTCATAATTGAGATAACATTATATACGTGGATTAAGAAAACGATAGTCGATTGTCAGGACTTTCCGCAGAGCGATGGTCGATGGGAAGGGACTCTTAGATTCTCTTGTCACACACTCTTTTATCCTGTTCTTGATATGGGCCCGGATCTCCTCGTACATTCATTGGGGCACCTCTTTCACATGTTGTACTAGTATATATCATCAAAATTTGAAGTAAAAGGATGATTGCCCCTCTCCGACATGATAAAGATCATCATGTAAAATCGAGAAAAGTAAGTTGTAACACCGCTGTATGTGTCCATCCCCTTCCTGAACTATTGTTTTACTTCCCATTTACCGGTACATATCCTCTTCCTGTCTTACACTAGGGTTTGTCCTTTTAGTTATTGTTTCACGTTATCATTTAAAGATTTCAAGAAGGGACGTTGTAATAAAATAACCAACGTTGTGAGTGAATTCCGTACTTGGCACACCTTACATTAGAAACCCAAATAGGTGATTTAAACTAAAGAGTGATTCACAAGGCCAAGCCAAGACAGGCTACAATCATAGTAAAACATAAAAATAGCACGATATACGTAATAGAACAGTGTAAAAGTACTTAATGTCCCCTATCTGAGCATACCGGTCACGTACCCTTATATCTGAGTATACCCCAGAGAAGGATATAACCACTTAATATAGATCATACCATAGATAAAGTATTTTTATTTTCTTTATACATATTCATTGTCTATATTTCCATGACGTTCAATTGTTGACTTTTCACATTCAATCATTATTCAGTTTTATCAGTAGCGTTCCTAAGCTAATTCTCCATGGGAACGAATAACATGTTTATGTTATACGAATATTTTATGTTCTACTATAAGTAACAATTCGATATTGATTGCTCTAACCGGGGTTTTGTTTGATTGCTGTTTTGCTTCGTACATTGAATAGTACAAAGATTCAGGTGAAAGGTTCATATGTATTAACACAACAAGACTGACCACCTCCAAAGGGATTTGATGTCGGAAAGGAAAATCTTCTCAAAACATGACCAATACCTATATAGTCACAAATAAATCACCAATCCTACTAGTGGACTGTGTATGTGTCATAAGTAGTGATTAGTTACCGGTGTTGCATATCCTCGAAAACAAAATGTCCATGTTACATCAACGTCATGGAAAACGAAAACTTTTTCTTTGACAAATATAGATCTTCATGGTAATCCCAATAAAGATCTTCATGGTAATCCCAATAAAGATCTTCATGGTAATCCCAACGTCTCGGATTAAATACCAATTTCTAGTCAAACTGATCAAGTGTACAATTCAAGTGTATATTATTTATTCTGCACCAAAGTACAAACCCTGAATGACAACGGATTTTTTGTATTTTTTTCTTATTCATAAAACGTTTGCCGTGAATCGTGTTATTTATTGGCAAACTTGTTACTCTATGATATCGGAGCGTATTTACATCTATGAATATGAAGATTACCAATCGTGTGCCACATATAAGCATGCACGGAGTGTAGCCTTATTGCGGTTTCTCGTATCTCCAGGTTTTTGGGCCAGATGCCTTCACGGATACTCGCCTGATATATACATCAAGCTTCATGGTTATATTCTCTCGAGTTTTGGAAATGGCTTTAAAAATAGCTACATAATAGATTTTCAAGATGCTATTTGAGATAGTATGGTTATTATCTTTTCCTAATAGAGTTGTAGCTTAGACGGTTAAATTGACTGCATGTCGATAGTTGTCCATGAAATACTCCAGGGTACAACAAAATTACTCCGAGTGCATTAAAATTATTTCGGTGCAAAATACATATACAGTTGTTTATTTCTATGAAATATATTATTGTTTAAAAAAAGAACATTATAGGAAATGGAAATTCAGTCATTATGTAGTCATGTTATGTACATTTTTAAAAACAACTACCTAATTACCGTATATTACAAACATACATCCACTGTTTATCAACCTTATTTTAATCCAATTCTAGATAAATTTGAATTTCAGACTTAAAATTGAATTTACGAAATAAAACCGTTTAATTAAGAACCGCGTGTAACATGTTTCCTTAATATTCGTGTTCAAGTGACTTTTTCGATTCTACATTGCAAAACATTATTTTCTTAATAATAAATTGATAATTCTGATTTAAGAGTCCGTTATACCAAACGAGAACTGCTATAATTTTGAAGATTGACTATAAACCTGTCCGTTAAGTGGATAATATGATTGTCA
>JAUMGZ010002755.1:0-10463 GCA_032359645.1 Pododesmus macrochisma | reverse complement strand
GTATAGACTGTATATATATATATATATATATATATATATATATATCATGAATGCTTTAATTTCATTAAATATATTTGAGTAAACAGACAATTCTAAATACTAAGTAGAAAAAAGTCTCCAAGAATTTGTGAAAATGTGCCTTAAATATCATATAATATACTATATATAAACACATTCAGAATATTTTTATGAAAATATTCAATCTTTTGCATGATCAGCAATAAATCAACAGTGATTTAATATCCATATAATTCAGATGGTGAAATTTCATTCCATGATAAAATTAAAACATATTGAAATTTTTATTTCACAAATTAAAGCATTACAAACTCTAATTTACTTATCCATTTAACAAAGTTTACACTTCTCCGCTTTAATCAAGATTTGTTATAGAATACAAAAAACCCAGGCAAGAAAGAAAAGATGCAGCTAAACAATAACTCCTCAATTGCTTAACCCTATACACCATGCAAGCAGCAAAATTATCCCCCCTTCCAAAATATTTACAATATTTCCACACAATGCAAACTTGACCTTTGTTGCATTGTATTGTTTTCCTTGTAGTGTACACTGCGTTTGCAGCTTTTGAATACATGATTGTGTTGTCCAACATTGCTTATCACGCTACATTTATGAAAGACTTCGATAAATTTTCACTGACCCTGCATCCAGATGGTCCATCTATATCACGGACAGCCAAGAACACATAGAGGTAACAGTACTGTAAATACAAATGTTGTATCATGAATCTGTGTGGCACAAAGTTATATTGCATTTAATAGTTAGGAACACTGCTTATATATAATTATTTTAAATTTAATGTATTATTTTTCTTAATCAATATTCAATTTTGTTTTGTCTTGAAGTTTGCACAAGCCAAGTTTTTCATGACATTTCTACTCTACCTGAAAAGATGTGGTTTGTGTTGTTTCTGTTTTACTTGTCTTTATGATCAGAATATCTTACTCCCCAGCCCTTGATGCTCTAGCCTTTATTAGCTCACCTGAGCTATAGCTGCCATAACTCCTCCGTCGTCATCGTCGTTTTTGATGTAAACTTTTCACATTTTTAACTTCTCAAAAACTACACAACCTATTTCATCCAAACTTAAAAGAAAGTATCCTTTGGGAAAGGGGATTCAGATTTGTTTAAATTAAAGGGCGCGGCCACTAGGGGACCAAAGTGGGAAATGACAAAATTTCAAAAATTTCAAAAATGTCTTACAACCTAAGGATTTGTGGTGCTACTTATCGTACGACCTCACAATTGGTAGTGCGATCACCCAAAACCTCTGCGACTAGTCGCGCTATTTCTACGATTTACCTGCGATTCCAACATTATTTGGTCACAGCTAGGCCGTAACTTGGTTGTAAGCCTGGTGTGACTAGGACTTTCACTTGTAATCTCAAATGGAGATCGTAGCAAACATTGCTGATTGGTCGTACTTCAGTTAAATTGTCATGATCACCAATCACAAGATCTACAAATAGTACGTATACAATCCCGTGTGACTTGGGCTTTAATGCTTTAGTATGTAATCACTTAAGGTCATGGAAAACCAAGTTTGTTCAAGGTGTGACACTGGGGTCAAAATAGGTTACATGTTTTGAGGTCGAAGTTCAACAAAATAGCAAATACATTAATTTTTCACATATTGACTTCTTTTCCAAAACCGCTTAACTAATTTCAACCAAACTTCGTATGAAGCTTCCCTACAAGATGGGGGTTTCAGATATGTTGAAATGAGGGGGTTCAACCCCCAGTGGGCACCGCAAGGGGTGCAACTATATAGCTATGGGCCAACATTTAAAGGAGGACAATTTGATAAAATTTCAAAAATCTTTCCACAAACTAAAAGGCCTAGAGTTTAATGCTTGCATCTAAAACAACTATACACTTTAAAATGTAATTTGACACAGAGCATGATCAAATGATGAGATATATAGCCCAAAAGGCTTTAGAGCTTCAGGTGAGCATATCAAGGCCCATTTGGCCTCTTGTTTATGAAGGCCTTATCAAATAGTATTCTAAATTCATTTTCTTGAGCATTGGTTGGCAAGTGTGTATTTGTATATGTTTGCATTGATAGTAAAGAACGATGAATAATGAAGAGATAAGATGCAAAGCATAGCTCTTGACTGTTGCCAGTTGGCCATCAATTTTTGGTGTAAAGATTTTACAATATTCACAACTACATAGCTTAGGTAAAGGTGTTTCTGGTGAGATAGAGTATTGAACAAGTCTTAGTTACTGAATGGGTAACACTGACTTGGGTAAAGGTTTCTGTTGAAGCAGATGTGTATAAATGGACTACCAGGCTTATATTAGGTTCAGATTTCTGATAAGTAAAGCTCTGAATGAATGTTGAAAACACAAATACAAATGTAGATGTGTATAAAGTGGTTACAGTGGGTTGCAGCTATGCGATGTAGAACTGTCTGAATACAAAAATGTTAATGACTGACTTGTGTCAAAGTCTTAAAGTTATACCTAATACCTATGAATTTTGTATTGTGTGACTTTTAGTTTTATCCATTGTTGCATATTAATTCAGTCAAGCACATCAGTTATAGCATCTTCAATACTATTTATTTCTGTTCAGAGAGTTTTTAAATCTAGATAGTTTAACAGTATCTTTATTCCTCAAGTTTTAGCCACACACATTGTATGGTGCATGATTGATAATTTTATTTGCAGTATAATATTTTATTTACAGTACTGTTGCTTGTCAGGCTGATCACTTTATTTTATTATTATTGTGTTCAATTTTTAGTCAAATATTATTTGGTTTCAAAGTATTTGCTTAACGCTTACTTTCTGTTTCTATATTATAAACAAAATAAAGTAATAAGATTATTGAACTAAATCAAAACTTTATATACCAGTATTAATGATGCAAATACTTTTGTAAGCTTCATTGTATAAATAACAAGATTTTGTTACTTTTTGTTTCAGTGTACAGTCAGTTTGCATTGTTTGAGTACCTGATTGTTTTGTCCAACATCCTATTTCACAGCACCATTATACTGGATTTTAGCACGGCTCTTCTGAAACTGGAGTTTCCAAAATCTGAAATCAGTTATCTCCCTTTATAACACTCTTCTTGTATTTATTATTACACATTTAAACTATTACATCTAAAAAATGTATTGCAGTATTGAATATTTTTAATGTTGTGGAACTTACGTTCATGAATTATGATCATGTCATTAATTCATTTTTAGTCCATCTGGACCAAAGAAAGGTCCAAGGTGGACTTTTCTCATTTAAATCCTGTCCATCATCGTCCGCCATTAACTTTTCATATTTTCGTCTTTCTTCTTCCAAATCACTGGACCAATTTCAGCCAAAGTTGGTTGGAAGTATCCTAGGGGAAGGGGATTCAGATTTGTTCAAATGAAGAAGCTTGGCCACTAAGGGGGACCGAAAGGGGGAAAATTTGACAAAATTTCAAAAGTCTTCTGATAAACTAGACGGCCTAGAGCGTAAGCATTGGTATGTAGTATCCTAAGGCATGGAGAACCAAGTGTGTTCAAGGTGTGACCCTTGGGTACAAAATGGATTACATGTTTTGTGGTCAAAGTTCAACACTATATATATAGCAAATATGTTACATTTTTGACTTCTTGTCCAAATCTACTAAACCAATTTCATCCAACATTGGTAGAAGATTTGTTCAAATGATGGTGTTTAGTCCCAGGGGGCACCACTTAGGGGCGGATCTGATAAAATGTTACAAATCTTTTTGTAAACTTGAATGCCTTTGTTATGTAATACTTTGTTATTTAATAACTTAAGGGCATGGAGAACCAAGTTAGTTTAAGGCATAACCCTGGGGTCAAAAGTATTCAAATGCAAATGTTTAGTTTTTGGTCTACATGTATTTCAACCAGATCGATGTTAAGGCCCTATTGGCCTCTTGTTTTTTTTTTTTTTGTAACTTATATTAAGTCATTGCAACAGTGCATGTGTTTGTCTAAGTATTCCTTTTTGTAAGACAAGCATTGTTACAAATCTGAAAATGGAGGATCAGAAATAACCAACTGTTGTTATTATTTGTCTTTGTCCTTTGTATTGTATTCTTATAATTGTTATAAACATGAAGAAAGTGGCTGTAAAAGCTATACATATGATATGTATTGAAATAATGATGTATTAGCTCTATATTGTTAATATAATCTTAAACTTAAATGTCTACTAGTCAAAATTCTTGTCTTAAACATTTCTGGGACTTTCTGGAATACATGTACATATTTATGTTGTAAACTTATGTTTAAGATGCTTTTATTAAAGTTCCACTTGTCACACAATTTCTGTATGAATGTGTTCAAGGAACTACATAAGTATGGCTCTTGGTATCCTTGTATACTGTACAGGACATTCCACATTTAAGATGTTCATCTAAAGATTGTAATTAATATTTTTATGAGTAAAAGCAAAGACCTGGAATACAGATCTTTGGTTAAAGTTAAACATTTTTGCGGAAGCTCTTAATAGTTATATTTTCAATAAATCTAAAGCATCTCAAACGTTTCATTATTCAGTAATTTAATTGTTTAAGAAGTTTATTAATTTCGGTCTGTTCCTCTGTGCCTCTGTCTTTCTGTCCGTCTGTCGCGCTTTGGTTTCCGTGCTCTAAACGCTCTAAAATTTGTCCAATTTCAACCAAATTTAGTATGCATGTACACAAGGACAAGACTCAGGCTAAGTTTGAAGGCCAATGCGATGTGTGCATATATATTTATATTATATTAATTAGGTAACTAAATTCTCATTGGTTAATCAGTTTCTGTTCTCTAACTGCTTTTAAAATGGTCTGATTTCAACTAAATTTGATATGCAAGTACACAAGGATAAGACTCTAAGTTCGAAGGCCAATGAGATGTGTGCATATTTACTCATATTAATTAGGTTACTAAATTCTCATTGGTTAATCGGTTTCCCTGCTCTAACTGCTTTAAAAATGGTTTAATTTCAACAAGATTTGGTATGAAAGTACATAATGACAATACTCATGCTAAGTTTGAAGACCAATGCGATTCGTGAATATTTACACATATTAATAAGGTTACTAAATTCTCATTGGTTAATCAGTTTCTGTTCTCTAACTGCTTTAAAAATGGTCTGATTTCAACCAAATTTCGTATGTTAGTACATAATGACAATACTCAGGCTCAGTTCGAAGGCCAATGCGATTCGTGCTTATTTATGCATATTAATTAGATTACTAAATTCTCATTGGTTAATTGGTTTCCATGCTCTAACTGCTCAAAAAAATGTCAGATATCACCCAAATTTGGTATGCTAGTACACAAGGACAATACTCAGGCTAAGTTCTAAGGCCAATGAAATGCGTGCATATTTACAAATATTGATTAGGTTACTAAATTCTCATTGGTTAATCAGTTTTCGTATTCTAACTGCTGTAAAAATGGTCTGATTTCACCCATATCTAGTATGCAATTACACAAGGACAATACAAGGGCTTAGTTCGAAGGCAAATGAGATGCGTGCATATTTATGCTTATTAATTAGGTTACAAAATTCTCATTGGTTTGTCGGTTTCCGTGCTTTAACTGCTTTGAAAATTGTCTCATTTCAATCATATTTGCTTATAATGAAGTTCTTCCTTTAATATCCAGTGAGATAAAAGCATATTTATGCAAAAATTCAATATACAAACATTGTCAACTTTCAATTGATAATACATAACACTCACTCTAAGCTTTTCAGAAAATGCAATTTTATTTTTAAAATTTCCCTCTAGCGGGGGACATTAATTCTACGAATTTGCTTGTTACATGTTCCTTCTTTTTTCTGACTTTGATTTATAGTTGAAAGATTTGGTTCAAATATCTGTATACCTGTAATTTTTAAACAATTTATAAGTTACTTATGACATTCAGAAACCTTAACCAGAGGGGGATTAATTACGTCACTGGAAGTATGTTGTGTTGAAAAATCATCTCCGCTTCGAGGCATATTTATTAGTTGTTTTCTATATTTTTGTAATTAATTAAGTGTGTCTCATAGCTTATGGAATAATAGAGTCACTACAATATATGCACATACAGTCAGTTAATCACAAAACATGTTAGTTTTTGAAAACATTACAGTGTTATGTTGCAAAGCGCAAGGTTGTTGTGTACACACATATCTGTTCGCCAAAAGGTTGTCGTGTACATACAATTTAATACTTCTTTTTCATGATCATTGGCATTGACTTTCTATATGGTAAACTTTTGCCACACTGCACCACCAGGCCTTTGGGCGCAACTGATAAGACATCAGATTCTTTTAAAATTGTGAGATTACAGGGTCTTTGGTTCCAGGCTAGACATGAGCAACAGTTCATTTCAAAAATTAGTTTATTATATGGCTCATTGCAATTTTTATTTTTCAATTAACAAGTTTCACAATCACATTTTTTGTAGTCCATAATCGCAATAGAGAAGTGGCTCTGCCACTGGCTGGCTTACGCTCTTTTCATTGAAGAGACTTGGTGTTGGGACAAAGGATTGATAAGATTTAAATCTATAGTCCTGAGGCTGACCTTTAACCTTTAAAGATAGGAGCCCAAAAGATATTCGTTGTCAAGTGAACTACAATAAGTGTTAACCCACATCTAGCATCGATGTGATATGTTATGTCCTAAATACAGTTCTTCACTTTAAAGAATTAACAAATTTAACTCAGTGACACGTTTCTCTTTTCCCGTTAATAAGACGAGGATAATTGCACAATGTTGACATGTTGAAAAGTGTACTGTACACAATAACCTTTTATATGAAAAACATTTCTCTTGAATGTTTAAGAAAATGAACACATTTAGAAGGGAAACAAACAACCTACTAATGATAAAACGTTATTCTTTCTTCCGTAGGCTATAGGTAAATCTGTTACTCAAACAGGAATTTGGTAAACATTCAATGTAATTAAGCTGAAGCGAGCAGTTTTTACATTTCGCCTTGACAAACATTGACTTCCGGTGACGTAGTTTATCCCCTGTTAACCTATTGGTGATTTTCCCCTGGTTTGACCAGCCCCCTTGTGTATGTTATAGATTTCCCCTTGTGATAAATCTGTTAGTTGGTGTTAATTAGATTTTATTTTACTTATACATGTATTTTTGTAATCAGAATCATACAGAAAATTTGTGAGAGGCATGATGTCAATAATATTTGTCTGATGTATGTTACTTTATAGACTAGAGTTAACTCCTGTGTATGTACATGTCTGTATGTATATATGTATGTACATAAATGTGGTTTAATAGCATTTAAAGACTGAGAATCTAAGGTTTCGTGTAAAAAAATCACACGGTTGTTACATAATTCATTTATTATCCGTTAATTAAACATGGAAAACTGTGTTTAAAAACGAGTTATCTGCCCTTGAATACACTGCCTTCTTTTAATACTTTATGATATACATTTTGTTGTAAGTGTGTTCATGTTTATTTGACACAAAGATAAAGTGTTTAATGCATAATCTGTTATATGTGCCATAAAATGAGGGAACCCTGCAGCTCCTTTTTTAAAACTTTTTTCATCTTACATATTACTGGTAAACAATTTTACTATTATGTAAGATAATGTACAGTGATTAATGTTTTATAACTGTTGTCTCAGAAGTTTATGTATTGTTTATCTTATGATTTGATATTTTAGCTATTAAAGAAGTCTCAAACATACAGCTCTGTTCATATCTAAACACAGCTTTTTTTTTAATAATTAAAATATTCATTATTTAAAGATATTGTCAAAACTGAGATTTTCAAGCATGATTAGGACCCTGCATCAAAAATATATAACAAAACTTGTTATGGTCATCATTTCTTCATCCCAAAGTCATTTCATTGTGGGAACACCAAAATTTCACATGTTTTTGTAATAACAATAACTGGTTCTCTAAGAACTGGACACAGTTACTGAAAATTTAATACCCGGTAATATACAGTTACAAATGTAGCAAAGTGTTAACACCCTCCAAGCCATCGTGAAAAGTGTTTTATTATATTGGTTTTATGAATGAGGGTAATAGTCCTAAACTACATGACAGGTGTAAAGTACACACACAAGAATAGTTTTAGTTGTCTTGATAGCAATTTTATCATATAAACATCAATAGGAGACATTCTTACAGAAATATAATAAAAAGATTTATTTGGATATACTGTTTATACAGTTATATTTAGAATTGGCATTGTTTTCCTTGTAATGACACCACATGTGCTGTTATTATTCATATGCTATGAATACAATTAACTCTGTGAGGTCATGGGATGTCAATATTGAACACACTTCTCTGTTTGTTCGTTGGAACATTCCATTTAACGGAGGGTTGACCGTTAAAATTAAAAAATATAAAAATTGTTCAAGCAAGGATCTATTTTAGGTGAACAACAATGGACTGTCACAAATTCAACATGAACGGCTTTGTCATCATGCAATCTGCGGCAGTCCATTGTTGCATGAATAACGACAAACAGAATGTCATTCTTAAATGTTTGAATGTCTAACTATTGTCTTTTAAATCCATTTACAGTATACCACTTCATTGTTACATTTTACCTCTTCTCAAAGCTAAAAAAACTTGCCTAATTTAAAAAAAAATTATCATTTCATTCATTGTACCATATGCATACTTTTTGATTGGATACATACAAAACTTAATTGTAACTGTATCCACGCAACATTTTGCTATAGAAGTCTTTGTTTCTTAGTCTTTTTCACTTGGAGGACATAGTTGTGCAGTCAACACATGTTCTAGAATATTTGTTGCTGAAACATTCATTTTAAATCAAACAGAGTGTTTCCCTATAACTGCTGTAGATTTTACTTTTTAAGAAGATATTTTTGGTTTATGATACTCTCTTTCTTACAATGCAAGTTGTTTCCTCAAGATAGTTAGAGTTACTGGAAGAAAGCTTTACAAGATAACTAATAACAGCACTTTGATATTTCCTTAGTTTGCATTTGAAATTGCACATGAATTGTATGTTTAATATGAAACCAGATGTTATGTACTACGTTGATGTCTTTTACAAAATATTGTAAAATGTATGAGATTTTTAATTGGTATTTCTTATTCTTAGAAATATGTGTTATTCAATTTTAAATACAATGTCATGTATGTGCACCTTAAAATTAATAATTATGTTTTAACTTATTTTCTTTATCTTTGCTATTAAAGAATGTCTAACATTACATCTTCATTGTTGTCTTTGCGTTACTGTTTCAGGTCCCAACATGTGTTCGTATTGTCACATTGGTTGGTGTCTTTTAAGTTTTGAAGATGGCTTGTCTACCTTTTTGTTATTGCTAGACATCATGAACGAGGAAGGAAATTAACGGAGACTCTCATACATTTAACCTTTATTCTTCATATTTGATTAAAATGAAAATTTATCACATCAATAAAATTAATAGATGGATCAAATTTCCCAAGTTGTTGTCATTGTGGCCTTGTGGAAATGCTGTTATTGCTGTATTAAGGAACATGGAGACTTGAAACTACCTGTAATTGGTTACACATGATGTCTAGATGTTCCTGAATAAAAAGTTTGTTTACCAGATATTCCCAAGATGGCCATAACGGTCATTTTGAAAATCTTTTAATACTAAACCAAGCTCCTAAACCAAACTAATTACTGACATGGGGTTTTCACATACTGATGGGGTCTATTTTCTTGTTGTGTATTCTGATTGAAATCCAAGTTGGCAGCCATCTTGAAAATCTTGTTATCCTTTAGGCCTTCTCCTCCAAACGGAAATTGTTAGGAACATGATGCTTTCACCGTTAGACATGGTTGATATTAAAGATGGCCCACCCTTTAAACTTGAAAATCTAAAATTATTTCAAGAAGGCCAATGGCAGCCATCTTGAAAAAAATTAATCAAAATTTGTTTTCTTAATTTCTCCTACATGAAAGATGATGGAGACTTGAAACTACCTGTAATTGGATGCAAATGATGTCTGGATGTTCCTGAATGAAATTTTTGTTTGTCATATGTTTTCAAGATGGATGCCATGGTGGCCATTCTGAATTTTTCAAATGTTTCATATACAAAACTTTTTTTCGGTATAAATAAGAGTTTTTAAGAATTAAAAATCCAAGTTGGTTGACCTTGCAGTATTCTAAGATAAAGAAAGTTTTTTTATTGCTACCTGTCTGGAATGTAACAGGCTACAAATATGTGACTTGTTTGGAATTAATAATCGAAAATTGCTGTCAACGGGGCAATCTTGAAAATCTTGTTAAGTTATAACATCTCTTAATTCTGTATTTTTTTAGTCCATCTAGACCGAGGGTCCAAGGTGGACTTTTCTTGTACAAATCCTGTTCATCGTAAACTTTTCACATTTTCGACTTCTCCTAAACCACTGGACCAATTGTATCCAAACTTTGTATGAAGTATCCTTAGGGGAAGGGGATTCAGATTTGTTCAAATGAAGGGGTT